>OZ026529.1:16026722-16126549 GCA_964019695.1 Loripinus fragilis | reverse complement strand
GCTTACAGAATATTCTAAAAAAATCAATATGAATGAAAAATTAAACCCGACACCCCTTAACCTGGAAATGGGCTCGTGATGCTTCTTTTGTGGATCCTTTTTTGTTATTGACGTTTCGTGTTCGTCATGCTTTATTGTCTGTTCATTGCAGCCTAGTGGTCACCTGCTGGTAAATGACCAGCATCTTGGCTCCCTTGTGTGTGTTGTTTTCTTGTGTGGTTTTTGTCACTTTCCTATGTGGTGTCCTGGGTCATGAGTGGTATTTGATTGTATGGATTCCTGATCCTTGCCTTCTACCTAATTAAATGGGTTAAGGTTTATTGGGAAGAAAAATTTTCCATTTGGGCACAGTGAACATAGCAATGGAGGGTGTGTTTGTGGTTGTGTGTGTGTGTGTGTGGGGGGGGGGGGGGGGGCAACATATCAATGCTATCAGCTGGTTTAATTTGATTTGATCTTTTGCGTCCCATCAACAATCTTTCAGTTATATAGAGACGGGTCTTCCTGGGTTGAACCAGTACTAAGCTAGGATAAATGTGTCTCGCTCAAGGACCGCAATGCAGTTACGTCGGTGAGGCTCGACCCGCGGGTCCTTGGGTCTCGAGTCAAAGACCTACTACTGAGCAACTGCGCTCCCTCAATGCTATCTGCGATGTTCGTGGCTATTCTACAAATGTAGTTGTCTTCAGTGGAGTTCATGCGCGGATCCAGAGGGGGAATAGGGGCCCGGACCCCCCCCCCCCCCCCCCCCCCCCCCCCCCCCCCCCCCCCCCCGGAAAATCACAAGTTATATGGGTTTCTATAGAAATAAGCATTTGGACCCCCTGGAAAAAGGTTGGTTACCCTGGAAAATGTTGGACCCCTCTGAATCCTTGGAAAGTATAGATTTCTCTGAAATAAAACCATTGGATCCCCTCTGTAAAATGTAAAGTAAAGTGGACTAAAAAACGTTGTCAAGGCTATTTTCTGTCCGTCGGGCCTGGACCTCACCCCGACCCTTGATTTTACATTCCTGGATGTATGGTTATTATAATCTAGATTAGCTACAGGCTTATAGACTAGCTACAAAGTAGGAATATTATGTTTATATGAAAATAAAAATGAAAACACTATTTGAATAGGAAATCTAGGTATAAGAGTTTTTTTGTTTGATCCTTTACGTCCCATCAGCAAACTTTCAGTTATGTAGTGACATGTCTTACTGAGTTGAACCCGTACTAAGTTAGGATTAATGTATCTTTCTCAAGGACACACTGCAGTGATGCCGTTGAGGCTCGAACCCGCGGCCCCTCGGTGAAGGACTCAACCACTGAGTCACTGCGCTCCCTGGATATAAGAATTATTGAGCGTACAAGCTATCCCCTATAAAGTTAATTCTAGGAAGATAGCTATAAAGACAAGCAAGGGAGGGCAACCATTCTTGCACGTGACACATCGTCCTGACCCGGATTTACATGCCTACCAAATATTATCAAAATATCTCAAAGGGTATTAAAGTTATTGAACGCACCACAAGCTTTTGTCTGCAAAAAGCACAGATATAGTCCGTTGTAGCGCAGATAGACTCCGTTGCCTTAGTGTCAAATTTTATCCGGTGCCATAAAATGACAATACTTTGAAGTCACAAATAGAGTCCGTGGCATAGGAAAATCAGGTTTGCGTTTTTACATGTTGATATTTCTGTGAAAAAAAGTCTTCTCTACGTCGTATTTTAAGTGTTACTATCGAGGGACATATATTTCTACTTGCAACCAAAATAGAATCACAATACACAAAAGCTAAGTTGACAATTTCTTTGTTTTCTGTGACGATGCGATTGTTTCTAACCAACAGCACGGCAATTGTGGGCCATCGTGACAGGCACTGAACTTCACTGACAGTAAACTGCCATCGAAATGTTCATGATTGTATTAAGTGGTTATCCCGTGGTGACTATGTCACCTTTCACTTACGCGCTTTTCCCGTCTTTTTCGCACTGTTACGTGCCATGCCTATGTTGTTTTCAAAGATTTTCACAGATAGAGTCAGGGACAAGCACAGATAGAGTTTGGGCTGCTCAGATAGAGTCTGGGCTGCACAGATAGAGTCCGATACGGTTATGCACCGTGTTGATACAAGTTACAGATGAGTAGCCGGTCGCACGTGGATCCGTGACGTCATTGTAATGTTAAATGACGTCACCAGCTGAATATAATTATCATGTCGCGTCTCAGCGTATTTAGAATTTTCTTGAAGCCTTTTTCACGTTTTTCCCTAATAAAAATGAGGTGTTTGGTGGTGAGCAAGAAAAAGAATCCATTTGTGTCACCATTAAATTGACCTGCAACATGGGATTTCCAACAATGTGGTAACCTTAGGGCTATGTGCGACCAGCAAAGGCTCAGACCAGCCTGCGCATACGGCAGTCTGATCAGAGCTTGTGCTAGTGGCTTGAACATTCAACTGATCGAACATCATTTGGAGTTTCTAAGCTGAAAAGGAGGCTGCACAGGCTAATAATATTTCGATATTATATAATCAAATTGAAATTTCCTAAAATTATATGCCTAGACGGATGGCTGAGAATGGGTTTGCTCCCCCCCCCCCTAGGGAATTTTGCAGACATATCCTATCTTGTAGAAAATTGAAAGCCGAGTCTTTTAAGAGACGTTTGCACTCTGTGCTCCGGGGCGTTAGTCTGTAAGAGCCTGTAACATACGTGACTTTATCAAATTAAGAAAAAGTAAATTGAAAGTTTGGGCTACAAATTAAAGACATTAAAATATTTATTTTTAGAAATCATTCATATAGTCTGCATACTGGATATCTTAACTACCTATGACAGCCATTTGAACAAAATTGCGGCTTCCTAAGGTGTCATATGCGTTACATTAATCAGATAACCCATTAAAATTTGCAAGTGTGGCTAACATCATTTACATTCACAATCTCTCTGTGTGTTTTGCAAAATGTTTTTAACCATTTCTGACTAGCTTATGCAATTGGCTAACAGAAAAATTAAAGTTTGCTTTCCTAGCTTAAATTTTTTTTCTGAAATAAGCAATTAAACAACCCTACCCCTACCAAGTTTCAATGTGAAATGTTTGGTATTAAAACTAAAGTAAAAATAGTTAAAAAATATTTGCAGTTGATGAATGTGTTTCATTGTTTGGGATTTATTTGCTTATATGAAAAGACTCATAAATCTATAAGTTTGTTGCAAATTTTTTAATATCAGAGGCTGTAGCATATGTTACCTGATGTAATAAATGGGCAAGCTCATTGTCTTTACATAAGATATGCCTAAAAATGTTTTAATGTCCTCAAGGGAATTTTGCAGACTTATTCTTTCTTATAGTACAACTCAAGCTGCATCGAATAAGGGATGTTTGCACTCTCTATGTTGGGGTGTTAGTCTGAAACAGCGTGTTACATGCGTTACTATATCAAATAAAGGAAATGTAGTTTGAAAGTTTGAGCTAAAATTGTGAAAAACTTGCAGCTGTTGGATATCTTACATTGTTTAGGGATTTTAAACTGGCTCTTATGAGAAAGACTTATAGATTTGCTAGTTGTCATCAAGTTTTAAAGATCAGAGAGCGTTACATATGTTAGCTTGATTAGTAAAATCATCAAACAGTATTTTGACATCAAGCTGAGTAAGGGCCTGCTCCATCCTAATCCCCTTTGGAATTCTGCAGACAAATTACATCTTATGTAATCATTCAAGGTGCATTTAATAAGAAATGTTTGCACTTTGTAAGTGGGGGCGTTAGCCTGTAACAGCTTGTTGCATATGTTACTATATCAATTTGAGAATAAGAAATTTGAATGTTTGAGCTACCAAAAGAAGACATTAAAATTATCTAATAAATTGACATTCTTATAGTCTTTATACTGGATGTCTTTACTACATATGGAAGCTGTTTAACATTAATACGGCTAACTTTGGTGTTATGTGCGTTACATGAACCTAATTATAATTTAAAAGCTATAATTGTGGCTATCGTCATGTAGTTAAACAACTACTATGACTTGGTTTCAAACTGTTTTATTAGATTTTACAAACATATACTCAATTGATGAATAGGAAAAACCAAGTTTGCTTTTCTATCTTAAATATATTGTCTTACTAGAAAAGAGCCCACGCAAGCGCGGAAATATTTCATGATTGTCAATTTACCTTTATTTTGCATTTAAAAAAGCTGAAACTTGTATCCCCCTTTCATGTGTGTTAATTTTTCACAGCTTTATGAAATCTGAAACTTGTATTGGCGATTCTAGTCGCCGAAATGACCATGGGCCCAAATAGGTATGGGCCGAAATGACCCGAAACCGGCGAGTTTTAATTTTTTTTACAAAAGCTGATACTTGTAAACATGATTATGCTTATATCTTCTCATCTTGAAAATCACTAAAAATCTTCAGCGAGGTGACTTTTACTATATTTGTTTTCCTCCAAACAATGCCAAAAATCGCTCAAATCCAGGTTCTTATTTCTGAACAATGCACTTTTTTAAACAGATTTTATTGATAGCGTCATTGCCTACTGCGTCAAGTGGTACGACCAAGCCTATCAATGTAAGCTGTTTAGCGACCTTGAAACTTAGGATTATTGAGCGTGAGTCAGAGAAAGGTGTCTTGAACTTTCATAACTCTAGTTGCCATCAATGGTAGTAATTAACTATTTTATAGAAGTTCTGTTTGTTTTGTTACTGTTTTGTGAGTCCCCCCCCCCCCCAAAAAGTCTGTACTTGTTTAAAGCTAGTGTCAATTTAAGTTTATACTAAAGTCTGCTGATTATTATAGTTTAGTGTTGTGTTGGTTACTGGTACTGTCCAAAAATAGGGACAATGTCGAATATTAGTCTGCAATTTTTTAAGTGGTAGCTGCCCAAACCAATAAATGAGTGGTTTTCACACTCAAAATGCAAAGAAATACAATATTTAAGGAAATTTTTGTATACCAAATTATCTTCTTCAAAGGCAAACCTGGAAATGTCGTTACTTTTCGTGGTTAAAAAACAAACTTTTTCTCCTTATTTTTCTTCCAACTTCTGATTGGGAATTTTACTGTGCCAATTGGGAAAAAGGAGGTGTTTCGCCTTTGGGAGTGGGGCCGAATTTCGCCCCCCAAAATGGCCTGAAAAGGAACACTGATGCCGAAATGGTTTGGATTGATTGGTGTTTTACGTCCCGGTAAACAATTTTTCAGTCATGTTGAGACGGAGCCACTTCTTCCTGGGTATTATTAGTACTTTGGGAAGGTGAAAGTGCCTTTCTCAAGGACACTACACAGCGGTCGTGGGGTTCGAACTCGGGGCCTCTAGGTCCCGAGTCCGACGCTCTACCACTGAGCCACCGCGCCTCCATATGCCGAAATACACTTCCCTTTTTACGACCATTATAGGCGAAACGGAGCGGTCTGGGGCGAAGTATTTCGCCGATTTGCCCTCAAACTGGAACCCTGCTTGTACCTGAAAGCTAACATATAAAATTTGGGTTTGATTGGCCCATCAATTTCCGAGAAAAGCCAGTTTTAATTTTCATATACGTAAATGACCTTTAGCCAAGGTCAAGAAATGACCTCGGCCTTCAATACTCACAATTCTTCATTATTTCAGTTAGTTTCAGGTCAGAGGCTGAAATATTTGTGAAAAAATCAACAGCTTTCACTTTTTCCTGTAGAAAAGCCTAAGTTAACAAATTTGACCTTGTTGTAAAATTGGTCAAGGTCAACCGTAGGTCATCATTTGAACAAAGTATGATGGGCAGAGTCACCACTGCTACATACCAAGTTTCGTGGAAATTGGTTCACCGGTTCCGGGTAAGAAGATTTTTGAAGGGTTTTTACCATATATGGGCGTGGCGGCCATCTTGGTCATGTGACCCAGATGCAACAAACAAACTTTCGTTCCCCCTACCCAAAGAGGCTCCACATAAAATTTGTCTTTGATTGGTCAAATGGTTTCCGAGAAGAAGATGTTTGAAATTGTTGACGACAACGGACCATGGGCATCCTACCTATAAGCTGACATATGCTGCTAAGGTGAGCTAAAAACAAATTCAACCTCAAGCCCTCACCAGTAGCTTGCACCTGACCGTTCTAAGGTGGTGATTTTGGTGTAGTTCTTACTTCGTTATTTGCATACCTGTCAACTTTTTGAAATCTTAAAGAGTGAGATTGCGCGCGACGCCCTTAAAATGGTTATTTTCTGCTCGCATTTACCGCGCGGACCAATTTTACCAAATTTTTTAGGAGTGAGATTTATTTTTTTCTAAGAACCAAAAAGGGATTATTGGGCCGAAATGACCATGGGCCGAAATGACCCGGAACCGACGATTTTTTTTTTATTTTCTTTTTACAAAAGCTGATACTTGTAAATGCGGTTATGTTTATTTCTTCTCGTCAAGAAAATCACAGAAAAACTTCAGCGAGGCGCCTTTTACTAATAATATTTGATAGCGTCATTGCCTACCGTGATATAAGTGGTACGACCAAGCCAATCGATGTAAACAGTACATTATGCGCAGCGACCTTGACACTTAGGATTATTAAGCGCGTGTCGAAGAAAGGTGTGATGATTACCGCGACTAATAATCAGTTTTGATAAGGGATTATTTAAAATTACAGCCATATCTTTTTTTCTTTGGCGAGTTTGGCGGCGTTTTCCCCATTGTTGTTTATAATATGGCCGACTTGACACAGCATAATACACATATACATATGACATATACACAAAAATTCGGAACGCTTCGGTCATCTCCATTCAGTTTGTATTGGAAACCCAATCGATCTAAAAATAGTGACGCGTGACCATGAACGTGACATACACTAAATATAGAAACATTCGCCAGAGGGCGCAGTTCTTTTAGAAAACACACTTAATTCCAAAATTCTCTAAATCTATGCTAAATGAAAACTCATCCTAACCGAGATTATCAATGAAAGCAATATCTTAAAGTAACAGTAAAGAAATCAAGCATGAAAATGACCTCGATTTTTCAGTTTATGCGGTAATTCGTTTATTTAGTATTATAGATAGGAGCTAATACACAGCCCTACTCCCAGTTTTACAGAGAAGCGAATTTTGTTATTACCGTTTAAGTAAAACACATGAAAGCGATTACAGCATGTGGATATTTTTCATTTTCTTAGTCTGTCTTGCTCATCTATCTACAAGATGTCATTAAGTTAAAGATCAGGACACTTAATGTGTACTTATAAGTCTTTGGTGCCAAAACACTAGGAATTATATTCATTTCTGATTATCAAGCCCATGGACTGGTGTTACAGATGTTATCAATAACCTTTTGGACACATTTCCTAATACTGTGCATATAATGATAAATATAGAGCCACAAATAGAAAAGATAGTTTTACATTTTTACAAGAAAATACAATAAATGAAATGGTCCAAACTAATTCTCATCGATTTAACACTCAAGTTAAACGTTTGTCGTTGTCTGCTTCTGTGGTAATCATTATAACCGGGTATCACACGCCTCCTTGCAACTAGTAGAATCATCACACAATATTTCAATCACTTACTAATATAAAATTTTACCACCAGTCCACTCAAAATTGATGAGCCATTATCAACTTTCCAATTTTGCCATTTATGGCTTGGAACATTCGGAAACTTATATGAATTCCTAATAGTTGGCTCTTTGATTATGTGTTTCAAGTGATACTCTGCAAGTAGGAGAAAGACTAAAGCTTTACAAGGAGGAAAACTATGCCATTAAGAGCAATGAGAACCTGGACTGATGTACCTTGATATTTCTGTGATAAAGAATCATATCTTAGCTCGTTAACTTTTATAAATGTAGCCTTTCCATACAATGTACATACAACCCACATATTTTCATCTAATAATGTCTCTGCACTTTTTATCTTTCCCAAAGCATTCAAAAACTTATTTGAAGTCTTAGTACTTCTGAAGTGCTGAAACCGAGGTAACTCTTTCCCTTCAGATAAACGAACTAGATGTATCACAGCAGGTAAAGCAATGAAATGCAGGATGAAAGAGCGCAAATTTGACCCTTTCAATTCAATGATTCACTAAGTTTCTAAGATAAGAGCGCTTATTAAGGGATGTAACATATATAACTCGTCATAATGAGCAAGGGCATTGTCGTGACATCCTTTTTGATTACACAGTCAGAGGCAAGTATTTTCAATTTCAGTGTTTTCAAGGGATCATGAAATGAGGCACCTTATCAACTTGTTTACTCTGTATAAATCTTCCATAGAGCATAATATAGAACTACTGGTTATCCCATTCTACCTATAGTCCACTTTCCTTCTTTTTGAATGCAACAGCTAATGATATGGCTGCAAAAACTGAGAAATCATAGGTTTTACATTATTTTAAGACATGCTTCAATGTACTGACATCAAAAAACAACCAACTGCAAACATAATTGATGGCAATGTCCAGCTTCATATTCTTTCTCTAATACCAGATAACTTTCAAGGTGTAACAGAAATTGTTTCAGACGGTCTGCCAAAACCATCAAGAGTCAACATTGGGCGCAGCAAAATACTATTGATCTAAGACCTGAGGACTTAAGCACCAAAAGACTGGATAGGTTTCATGGCAAATGATGCAAAAAGCAGCCTATCAAATTTCTGTTTGACCAATGTCAAAAATCTTAAAGTATTCTTAGAGGTACACGGTAGAGACATAGATTTTGCAAAATCAGAGCAAAGGTATCATTTGACTAGCACGGATGCAGAGGCAGCTGCAGTTAGATTGCTCTTGCCACTTCACAGGAAGAGATATATACCAGATTGTATGCATATATGTGAAATGGCATTAAACCCATATTTAATCAGGTGTTTGATCCCATGACACTGACATGCTGTTTCTGCTTTTGAAGAATGCTAAGGATTCAAGTTTGGCTGAGTCAAGTTGTTTGACGCTGGTACTGGCCACACATACAAAGAAAATTAAGTCTTTTGATGGCTAAAGAGGAGGATCACACGAAATGCTTATAAGTGATGTTTGTCACAATTACCAATTTTAAAAAAGTAATCTTAATTAATGTAACACATATAACACCATAGGAAGCTGTATATTTGTTAAAAAATCTTTTCTTATGTATCAAAGGTATTCAGCATGCAAACTACATGAATAATTCAAATAAATAGATAGCTTTATGTCTTCTTTCTGTTTCTCAGACTTTCAATTCATTTATTCTTAAATTGATATGGTAACATACGTATCATACCATTACAGGCTAACCCCCTAGTTAATAGAGTGCAAACATCTCTTATTTGATGCAGCTTGAATTGTTCTTTAAGGTAGGATATGTCTACAAAATTCCCAGCAGCTTGAATTGTTCTTTAAGGTAGGATATGTCTACAAAATTCCCAAAGGGGTGGAGAGGAACAGGGTTGTACTCAGTTTGCAGTCCTAATACAATGCCATGATTCTACTGGTTGTGATGAAATGGGTGATTATTTTGCAATAGAAGCAGACACAATGATAGACATTGTGAGGGTGACTTGAATAAAGATTGTTTTTGAATAATTTTATTTAATAGGAATATTTATTAAATTGTGTCATTTAAATGAGAACTATTATTTTCTATCTATATGTCTATATATTTTAATATTATAGGCATTAGGAAATATGTGATTACAAAGGTTTTATATAACATAGGTAACACAATTCCAAGGGCTTGTTATCAGCAATTACTGTAATTACTAAGACTAAGGCACCAGAGGCTAGAGATTAATAGGAAAACATGTGCAAAACGGTATTTTTCTGAAATATCATCTCTTACTTCCAAGAAAATTTCCTAGCTCATTCATTATGCCATGTAACATACGTTACATACTTTAATAAGTGCTCTGATCCTGATGTCAAACTTGCAAATGTATGATTCTTTATTGCATTAGCAAGACAGTGCCAAAAATGTAAGATATCCACGAGCTTCAAATATTTTCATATATTTTTCTCCAATAATAGATACCAAAAATTGGATACTTAAAATTGGGGGTAGGGTTGTTTAATAGCTCATATAAAACAATGTATTTGAGATAGAAAAGCAAACTTTGTTTTTTCTATTAGTCAAATGAGTACTTTAGTAAACTAAGATTAAAAACACTTGTAAAAATGCACAAATCGTCTGTAAAATGAATGATGTTAGTCATGATTTCAACTTTCAAAGGGAAATTTAATCTATGTAACGCATATAACACCATTGAAGGCTGTAATTTTGTTTAAAATGCTGATTTTATGTAGCTTAGGCATCCAGCTTGCAAACTACATAAGAAATTTGAATAATAAGATGGTTTAATGTCTTCTTTCTATAGCTCAAACTTTCATTTTGATTTTTTCCTTAGTTTGTTACAGTAACATATGTAACAGGCTGTCAGAGACTAACGCCCCGAAGCACAGAGTGCAAACATCTCTTAAAAGATGCGGCTTGAAATTTTCTTCAAGATAGGATATGTCTGCAAAATTCCCTAGGGGGGGGAGCAGGATCTTTTTTAGCTCGAAGTCTAGCCGTTTTAGATCTAGATATCTAATATTTCAAATGAAAAATAGATAATCGGGTGTATAGAGTTATGTATCTCGAAGGAGATAGTATATCTAGATTGGAATAGTATGTTTATATCTCGATTCAGATATGTTATTTCGAATTAGATATTATATTCGGATTCACATACTATATCTCGTTCGGACGGATGTGCCTAACTGGATATAGTGAGCCCTTGAAACAACTTTTATGAATTTACTTATGTATCGACACCTGAGGCAAGTTCAATAATGCGAGCGCTCTCGGGCGCTCGTTTTACTGGTGTCAGGCTTTACACATTATGAATAAAGATAGGTACCAATCAACGAGCGCTCAGCGAGCACTCGCATTATTGAACTCGCCTCAGGAAATAACTTTTTGAATTTACTGATATGATTTTTTGTTGTTGTTTTGTTTGAGGTTGTGTGGCTCTTCCTTGCAGTGCCATGGGTTTGTCTGCAGTTTGTGATTGTGGTATTTCCTGATCAGACTCACTATTTTTACAGCCCAGTCAACAACTATAATCATGTCCAGATAGTCAGTTCACCTTTCCACGCTTTTTCCCGGGCAAGCTTGACTAAACGGTTAACCAGTACTTTGTACACATACTGACAGCAGCCCTTCTTGAATCAGCAGAAGGAGGAGAACAGTCGTAGAAATTATATCATGATCAATCTCCATGAAAGTATGCGACCACGCCGGGATCGAACTTGCAACCCTGGAAGTTATGGGCAGCACTACGTGGCCCGTCTTACTGATAGGATGAGACATTGAAATAGTCTTTCCCATAATCTGGTGTATGAAGACCTCAAGAATAGTTTTTTTACTGGCAAAGTGACACCTTTGCATGCTGGGTATTTTTGCATGAATCTTTGTCATTGGATGATTTTTTTTTTTAAATTTTACAAAAAAGCTTCTATCATGATTACTGTCAGAATGTCAACCAGTTTGCATCCAGATCAGGCCCAATAATTGCAAACTTTGAAAGTGTCTGCAAAGGTTATCAGCAGGTGTTGCTACTAGCAAGCAAAGAGTTAAAGGTATCATAGCATTTATTTATGAAGGGAAAACTGTTGCCATGCTGACAACACAAACACACAGGGTTTTAAGATGAATATGGTGCAGGTTCACATTTGAGCCGTGACATGTGATTTCCAACAATGTGGCATTTTGACAAGTGTAGACTCTGATGAGCCTGTGCAGCCCCCTTTTTAGATAAAAAACTCCAAATCATGTTCGGTCAGTAGCTTAACAGTCATAGAATATTTAAGCCACTAGCATAGGCTCTGATCAGTATGCCGGTATGCGCAGGCTGATCTGAGTCTTTGCTGGTGGCACATACCACATTGTTGGAAATTTTATGTCATGACTCATTTCTTTTTTAGGAAATTTCCAAACTGAGTGTAGATATTGTCAAGTATGTGATTGGACCCTTCTGCTGAGGAGCTAGCAGAGTTACAACAGGCTAATGAAGCAGCCTCAGAGGTGACTAATACAGTCCTTTCACAACGACTACAGCTGGACGAGAAAGCAAGAACAGCTAGCATGTTACAGAAAGCATTGGTAGGTGGTAAAATTTTTAACCCTTTGTACGGCAATAGAATTTTCCATAAAGTTTGATACAGTTAAGTCAGGATGGTCCATTGTATTTATTTAGGGGTCACAGATTATGATTTTAAAAAAATAGTGTATTTCTTTCTCTTAAGATTCATTTATTCTTAGCAAACAATGCAGACCTTGATGAAATGCCACATTTCGTCTGGGTCTTCACTGTTTGCAAAATTATCCATTTAGTGGTTCCCAGTCTGCAAAGGGTGAAACAAACTGAAACCTTTTATACCCTAATGTTCAATTCAATAAAAGATGTATTTTTGAAAGAGTTCATTACTTATTTAAGTGATTGTAGGTCATTTTTCCAAAACTATTCTTTTATAGTAGCAAGCAGTATGTAAATTTATAGCCTCATTCGGGTCTGAACTGCTTGTCAGGGATTTGCGCTAGGATTTATTTTTCTTTCGCCACCATATTCGCCAATCAGATTTTTTTTGTGCCTTTTTCTTAAACTTAGAGCCAGATTTTTGGCCATTTTTCGCCACAAAAAGAACCAGGTTTTGGGGCATTTTTCGCAAAGAAAGTCTTCTGTCTTTAACTCCCTTTAATCTGGTGGATTATTCTATACACATTGATACAATAACTATGGAATAGTCCATTTGTATTTAAAGCACTTGACAGAATTTAAAGTGATGTCTATTTGTACCTGAAGATTAATTTTCTTAACAAACAGAGCAGACACTGATGAAATGCCACTGTTTGCCAAAGTACCTGTTTGCAAGTATTCAGAATGAAACGGATTAACCAACCGTTAAACTCTTAACAGCTAAACTTTACTGATGTTGATCATTGTACTTAGCAGATGAAAAGATGGTGTCAGCAAAAAATATTAAGACAGTTGATAGTGATTAAACTTTCTATTGATTATCTAGGTAGAATATTGTCAACCTTATCATAGTTTATAGGAAACCTCCATTCAGTTTAAAGACCTGAACGTTAAAGTTTGTGGCCGTGTTCCTTGGCTGTACCAGTACTGGCCGGGTGGGATTATGGTTTTTGTGGTTCTATGTCTAGGAACACCCGAAGGCTCAACCGGCAGTTGTTCTGGTTTTAAAGCGTCTCAGAAGACGGGGCAACAGCTTAAAGTCTCATCCGACAGACTGGGAGAAGCCGGGAATCGAACCTGTGACCCCTGGTTTACAAGACATAGGTTTATCCCCTACACCACGGTGGCTTTTCTAAAGACCTGAATGTGAGAAAGGTATTTTTAACATTAACAAAGACTAGACACAAAGGATAATATATATGACGCCAATATTAAACAAATATGATTTTTTTCTGCCGTTTTTTTTGCACTTTGGATTTAGCAATCAATGTTATTCTCCCTAGAATATAAAATTATAAAATACTTCGATTAAAAATGTTTAAATTTGGAAAATATATGTTAAATAAAACAATTAACTCCATTTAATTCAGTTTGCTAAATATATTGCATCAAGGGAGCTAACTCAAAAATGTTAGGGGAGAGCACAATTGCATAATTTTTACCTTGGACACAGGTCCGAGTTTTTAACGATCCTTTTTCTGATAAAACAGATTTAAGAAAGCCATAACATCATCTACCTTATAAATACGAGACCTGTTTCATGTTTATTTGAACAGATTTGAATTTCACTTTTTGCGTTTGCATATAATTAAAACAAACAAATTTTGCTTTTTCATGCATAACGGGCGTGTCCCTAGTATTGCCACACAGACAAAATGGCAATCTAAAGCATAGCCATAACACGGTGGCTCTACATACATCCCCACCCCTTTTTAACTGATTTTATGAGCCAAAACGGGTGTATCTTCTAAGTAAATACGTACTTAAGTGTGAAATTTTCTTTTAAGTTTAGAGGCACACTCAGTCTATCATTAAAATGAGAAACAGCCTATGTGTCCCTGTTTTTTGCTTGGAAACTGGGCTTAATAATTTCTTCCATACAAGTGCCCAAATGGGTATATCATGTATAAAATGTGTCTTGGAAGAAGTTTGAAAAGCAGATTCTCAAAACTAACATCCGACTCAATTTCTTAGATAGTTTAAGTATCTATTACCAATAAAACTGATCACCAAATATTGCATTTGAGTATTTTGCATACAATTTAGTGTTTCTATGGAAACTGTAAACACTAAAATTTGAGTCGCTTCCAAAATGTAAATATCCAACTGGAATGCTTTATTTTCTAGCAGAACATACTTTAATTATCTATGTACAATATAAAAAAGTTCCAAGAGAAATAATTCATATCTTTTAGAGAAATTGTTCAAGAAAGATTTAGTACATTTCGTTTCAGACAGCATTTTTAAGTGCTTAAAATTTGACTACTCATCTTCAGAGACTGTTTCAAACCAGAAAATAAAAATTAAGAACTATTTTCTTGATGACTGCGTATTCCTGGAGATCAGACTAACCCATGGAAATCAATTATTACCCAATATAACGAGAAATAAATGAGCAACGACATTTTCAAATTTGTTCAAATAAACATGAAACACCTCTTGTAAAGGTTTCTGTTTAGAACTGATAGGTTCAAGTATCTGAGACTGTCGAGAAAAGCACTTTGAACAGAGTGCATTATGCTGCCTTGAAAAGAGAAGCAATCTTCGGTGTTGTCTTGCTACTGTAGGCATTTGAGAAATGCGCGGATCCTTTCGCATGCCTGGTAATGCCTGGTGGGTGATGCTGTCAGATGAAAGAATGGCACAGTGAACAACATGCAAATCTTTCCCCTTTCTCATTATGCTTGATGGAAACTCGAACGGTATATTGCTTCGAGATGGAAAGTGAGCTTGAAAGTGACCCTTGATTCGGCGATGTAGCGGTCTTTTCAACATGGTTAAGAATCCGTGTTAATAGTTACTGATTCAGAAAGCTTATGACTATTATTATTGGCCACAATAAGCAAAGATGTCATGTTGATGGTGTTGTTTATTTCATGCACAGTATGACACCATGTATATTATGGTCTGCCATTCTGACCGTTACCGGTAGCAGATGTTAAAAGTGCGTGCCAATCGCCGTAGGTGTCCAGGTTTGACTCGATCAGCTACCGAATTGTGTGGCCGGCAATTGGGGTGTTAATTGACAATTCTATAGGAACCAATTCACCAATGAGAATCCTGGGAGTGAACATGTGACCTGTCACGTGACCAATCTTCAGAACAAATACTCTGTGCCATGGATCGATGCAACGATCAAACGGCTTGTAAAAAAGAGACATAAGCTTTACCTTCGTGCTCGCAAATCAAAGGACCCTGATGTCAAGATTCATTACAAGCGGTTCAGAGCACATGTTCAGAAGGTACTAAGAGAAGCCTATTGGAAATACGTTTCCAATATATTTACGTTCGAGAACGATAGCTCAGATCCCGACACTCCCAAGCCTGAAATGATTAAAAAGTTTTGGTCATTTGTCAAATCACTTAAAAAAGACGCGTATGGGATCACATCACTCAGAGAAAACGGAATTCTTAAGACAGATTCTAAGGAAAAAGCCAACATTTGTAATAGGCAATTCCAATCAGCCTTCACACGTGAAGACGACTCTGACCCGCCCTCGAAAGGGGCTAGTCCGTTCTCCTCCATGGGGGACATAACAGTTGACCCGAAAGGGGTCACCAAACTGTTGGACGGACTAAATGTTCATAAAGCCTCTGGCCCGGATGGACTGAATGCCAGAGTACTTAAAGAGTGTAGCAATGAGATCTCTCCAATACTGGCACTCATCTACAATGAGTCTTTAGCTCGGGGCGAGGTACCATATGAGTGGCGACAAGCAAATGTTTCTCCGGTCTTTAAAAAGGGTGAAAAATATGATCCTGCTAACTACAGGCCGGTGTCGCTCACATGCATCTGCTGCAAAACCCTAGAGCATATTTTAGTCAGCAACATCAACAAACACATAGCCTTAGATAGCATACTTGCTGACTGTCAGCATGGTTTCCGAAGTCAGAGGTCTTGCGAAACCCAGTTGGTCCAGTTTGTGCACGATATCATCAGCAACCTGGATGGGGCTGTGAATCGTGGGCACAAACAGACAGATCTAATCATAATGGATTTTGCTAAGGCCTTTGACAAGGTTCCACACAGGAGGCTATTACACAAATTGGAATATTATGGGATTAGAGGATCCACCCACAAGTGGATCAACTCATGGCTCTCTGGGCACACTCAACAAGTTGTTTTAGATGGCCAAGCCTCAGATCCAGTCCCAGTGCTATCCGGCGTGCCCCAGGGATCGGTCTTAGGTCCGGTCCTGTTCCTCCTCTTCATAAATGATCTGCCGGATAACATCAGGTCTTCTGTTCGCCTGTTCGCAGACGATTGTGTCCTGTATAGGAATATACATTCACTTCAGGATTGTTTGACCTTGCAAGAAGATCTCACCAGCTTAGGACAGTGGGAAGACGATTGGCAAATGAAATTTAACGTAGCCAAATGTCACTCAATGAGAGTGACTCGGCATCAGCATCACAAACAAATTCTTTTCGACTACTCACTACACAATCAAACTTTGGAAAATGTTCAGTCGGCAAAATACCTTGGTATCACTATTACAGATAACATGGATTGGGGTCAGCATGTCTCTGAAATCTCTTCCAAAGCAACTAAGACACTTGGTTTCCTTCGCAGGAATTTGGCTTTTGCACCTAGGAGTACAAAGGAAGTTGCATACAAAACTTTGGTTCGGCCTAAACTAGAGTATGCAGCACCCATTTGGAGCCCTCACTTGAAACTTCAGATTAATCAGATTGAGAAAGTTCAGAGGACAGCAGCCCGCTGGACCTGCAGGAGATGGCGAAACACCAGTAGCGTCGGCGAAATGCTTGATGAGCTTGATTGGCCATCTCTTGAGGCCCGTAGGGACCAGTCCTTCTTGCTTCTCTTTCACAAGATTCATTGTGGAGCAGTGTCTATTGAAAAAGACAAGTATATGACCCCTGCTCATAGTTTGAAAACTACCAGGTCATCACATAGTGCTCAATACCGCAGACACCAGACATACAGTGATGCCCTGAAGAATTCTTTTTTCCCCCGTACTATTCCACATTGGAATAGTCTGTCTCCTTCTGTGGCAAATGCCCAGTCCACAGAGGAGTTAAGGGCACTCCTTATTTAAACAAAAATTCAGCCAAAAGTTTTTGTGTTTTTTTTGTGTTGTTTTATTTTTTTGTGTTTTGTGTTTTTTATTTTATCAAAATTTCCAAATTCGCACTCCCTGGTGTAATGCTCATATATGAGCGAACCAGTAAAGATAGAAAGAAAAAAAAAGAAAGGATGCTGCATGAGGCTGATCTTTAGACAAAATATTAATTAAAAAATCAATAAAAATCGATGTCATTTAGTGGAATAAAGTTCTAAAAGTTTAGAAACAAAGTGCTAGAATAATATTTAAATAGTTTGAAGACGTTTCAATAAAGATGGAAGTGATTTAAATAAAGAATTTAACACTTTAAAAATGGATTAAAGGTGACTAAGAAATTCCTTCATGGCGACCTTATCCAAGATGGCGGACTTTACTATATCTAGGTCAACTGGATTAATGAATGCTGAGCCTTGTGGCAGCGTGAGTGCAACAAGTATTCAAACAACAAGCACTCAGAACAATTTCCTCCAAGGAAAACCTCTTGAGGACCTTGGCAGGATGGCTGTAAGCGAAGGAAACATTGTTTATATAACTCAACAACAAGATGAGCAAGCTACAAGCCAAAACGAGGCTGCACCTTCTTTCTTCTTTCTTGTATCTGTATTAGCTTCCAGTAAGGAACACCAGACGAAAGTCTGTAAATCTTCTTGAGTGAACGTAAAAGTTATACTTTATTAAAAATTAAAAGTCCATGAGGGCTTGAATGACTATATACACTTGGTAGAATAAACACATAAAACACTGTCGTATATACATGAGGGTTGAAGACACTGTACTTCGCTCCGCGGCATTTGTAGATTAAGCGTTAAGTTTATGAAGCCTTGCCACATGCAGATTGTGACATAATTCAGTTGTTGCTCTTACGATTTTGAGATACTCTGGTTTATTATGGAAAATTGGCAACTTGGAGCTGTCAAGAATCAGTTGGACTAAATTTGTTTTATTATTAAAAGTTTCTTCCCATTGCCCTAGTCCTATACAGTCTGACACCATCGATTTGACATTCGAAAAGTACTGTCTCCTCTGAACATATAAAGCAGGGCACTCTAAGAGCATATGTATCACATCCTCGTCACCCAGACCACAACATTTACAAGTGGCACTCTCGTTTGATTTACTGAACTTGTGTTTATTGGATTGTAGTAGGTATGTGCCTGTAAGCATCCGACATTTTGTGATTCCCATACGAACTTCAGAGACAGTTGATTCTAACGTTGACCATACTTGATGCGTTGATCCAATTTTCAGCGAGTCAATGTTTAAATATTTGAGTGTAGACTTTTCTCTAGCTTCACTTTGAAAATGTTCAGTCCAGAATTTGTTCACTGCATTTTTAATTTGAATTTTCCATTGTTCTTTTGACAGGTTGTTAAATTTCAGTTCTCTTATATGAGGTAACTGGTATATGTCCAGGATGTCTTGCACTCTACTGAAGAAACTTTTACTGTTGTCAAGATTAATGGCTATTTGTCTAGTCGATAGATCCCTAATAGTTGTGTTATTTGTTGTCAATATATTGTGCAGTAGGCTCAAGTGGCGTTTATGTAGTTCTGCTTCGATCGGAAGAGCACCCAAGAGAAGATAAACAGCACTAGTCGCAGTTCGTAATGGCAGCGATTGGAATCTACGTAGGTTACTGATATGAAACTTTGCAAGGATGCTAATTTGAGTGGCAGTTAATGGTAGTACCTCTAGTCCGAATAACAATCTTGGGAGTACATAGCACTGATATATTTTGAATGAAGTTTGGGGATTTAATCCATTTGAACCATGTAAACCGGTATTTATTAATGAATATAATGTCCTCCTGGCTAGACTTAAACGTTCGTCAATATTTATAGTATTTTCCTTTATTTCTGATCTAAAGAGTCCCAGATGAGTTGTTGAGGTGGATAACTGAATGTCATTTCCGTTCAGGTTATGTGTGAAAGTCTTTTTTGTTACTGTTTTATGAGGCTGAAGCAGCACGATATTTGATTTTACTGGGTGGATCGTAACACGTTTTTGCCTGCAGTTTCTTTGCACAACATTTGACATTAACTGGAGTTCATTTTCACATCTTGCGAGAAGCGCTACATCATCAGCACATGTTGGACATCCACAGTACACGCTGCCAATACACAATCCCAGCCGTTGCTGTTCAAGTTCCTTTAGGCATGGGTTTAGATATATGTTATAGAAAGGAGGGGAGAGTATGGCTCCCTGCCAGACCCCCTGTTGTATACTGAAGCTATCGCTCAAATCCCCCATCCATTTGACTTTTGATGATAGTCCTGAGTAGAGATCTTTAACTATTGTCCAGAGGGAGGGATGTATCCCTGCTTCATATAAGTTGTCAAGAAGTATTATGTGGTTGACCACGTCAAATGCCTTCTGGCTGTCCAGCGTCATTAAAAACAAGGGTGTGCTTTGGTCCATTCTGGCTTCGGCTCGGGCTTCAGATACAATCAATGCTGACATTACCGGCGATAGACCTTTAGTGAAACCAAATTGTAGCGGGGATTGCTCAAAGTCCTTAGTGATCCGGGGCAGTAATACTGTCTCAAATAACTTTCCTATTATAGGTGTAACTGTAATGCCACGGTAGTTGTCCAACTTGGTAGGGTCCTTTGATTTTTTCAGTACCGGGGTTAAGATTCCCGCTTTAAGAGGTCCTGGAACAGACTTTTCCTGAAGGATCTGGTTAAAGAGGTCGGTTACAGATTCAATTATCACTGGTCCCGAGCACTTCAGGTGCTCTGCAGCTAGGCCGGACTCGTCAGGTGACTTTTTGGTGTTCAATTTGGATATTCCCTTCTCTACCTCCTCAGGTGTAATCGGGTCCAATAGCTCTGAGCTCTCTTCACAGATTTGCTTTATAAGGTCATGGCGGACGTTACACAACTCTAGGTATGCTGAATCATATCCGTTGTCTTTTGGGACTGAAAGGTCTTCATAGTAATCTGCGAAAGCTTTTCTTTGTTTTTCAGGTGAAAATATTTCCTTTCCATCAACGATAATGCTACTAGTTTTTTGTCCATTGCTGCCCCTATTTTTACGAATCAGTTGATAAAATTTTTCAGTGCTTGGGTTTTGCATGAGTTCATTGTAGAAATGTTTTCGATCATTGAATTTTTCTTGCCTTAGTTGTTTTCTAAGTGCACGTTTTGCTATAACACAGTCCTTTCTTAGGTTGTCTGATTTTCTTCCGTTGATCCAAAGTTTGTGCTTTTGTTTGCAAACAACTAAAAGTTTTTTCACTGTGGGGGACGCTCTCCAGGTAGGTCCTTTAAGTTTGATCAGTTTACATGGGACTGCACGTTCAGTAGCCTTGTGTAACATTTTTGTCAAATCATCTAACTGTTGAGCTGCGTTTCTTCCATTCAGAGCCCTGTTTTTCTCACACTCTTCCTCTAGAATTTTCCGATACCGATCCACATCAGCCTGGGCCCAATGAAGTTTTTTAACACTTTTAGAAGACTTTTTGATTTTGACTGGACCCCCTTCTGGTTGGGATATTGATAAGTAGCCGTGTACTATGACGTGACTTGATGTGTTCTCAGGTTCCTTGGAGCCAATCCGGTATGAATGGATCAGATTTTTTTCAGATGAGGTGATATAATCTATTTGTGAGGATCCTGCGCCCGAGTGGTGGAAGAACGTATTCATATCGGAAGTGCTATGAGAGATGTTATGATCTTTCATGAAGGTTTGTAGTAGACGGTCATGCCTATTATAGGGCCTAGGTTCAAGCAATGTTCCATTAAAGTCACCACAGATCACAACCTTATGAGATAAACTATATTTCACAACTATTCCATGCAGTATATCAATGCACTCTGAATATTCTAAGTGTGAATTGGTCGAGCTGTTGTTGGTTGGCATGTATACGTTTACAATACATATGTTTTCTTGACCTTTGATCTCTATTGCTATGACACGCTCGTTTCCTTCGTTCAGCCTTTTCACCTTACTGGACCATTGCTTGGGCCATAGAATAGATACGCCACCCTTCCCCCTTGGTAAGTTGAGTCCTATAAGTGGATCAGTATAGTCTGAACAGCGAGTGAACATGTCTTTTTCTGATACGTATTGAGATAGTTCATGATTTTGGAATTCGTATAGCCAGTGTTCTTGTATACATACAATGTCAAATTTTGCACAAAGTTTTTGAAAATAGACCATATTATTCTTCACACCTTCTATGTTACAAGTCACAATGCTTATTCCCTTTTCTCGTCTGATTGTATTTCTTGTATTATTACTGGTGGATTGTGTTTGATTGGAGGAATTGACAAAAAAGAAGAAGTTCTTGTGTCCACATTGTTGTCTGAATTTTCTTCAACATTTAGTATGGATGTCTGCTCCTTTGGTGAAGGGCACTCTGTATTCAAATTGTTGTGGTTGACAATGCAAGGTTTCTTAATGATGGGTTCTTCATTATCAGGCTCTGGACTAGTCGAGTATCTTTTTTGTACTTTACTGGGATCAATATGATGAGTAGGTTTGGTGTTTTGAAGCTGGTTGCTGCCCTTTGACTGCGGTTCTTGCTCACTGATGACTATTGGTTGAGTTTGCCTTGAACCTGACGGTACCCTGGGTGCTGTTGACCTCGTTGATACTTTTGGATCTTTGTTTGGTTTGCGTACTGGTTTCTGTGAAGAAGAACTATGCACAGATCCTGTGTGTAGACTTGCCGAACGTGTTGGTTGTTGGTGGTTATGAGGCTGATGTTGAGCTCTGTTATGCCACACAGTGTCAACGTTGGTCTGCGTATGGTTGGGTGGGACCACAGGAAAAGCATTATTCCCGATAGGGTTCTGCAGGTTTCCTAAGTGTTGATTAGTGTGAACTGGTGGAGGAGCCGCAGGATATCTTGGTAAGTTCAGACCTAAGTGAGCTGGGGGTGCAGTGTGGTAGGGCAACCCAGTCGGAGGTGGATAATATGTGAAGAAAGGCCCGGCCATGTGAGCGGGTCCTGGCTGGTAATACTGGTGTGGCACAAACTGCTGCGGGTAAGCCGTTGTGGGATATGGAGCGATACGAGGGTCTGGAATCTGACAGTGATTCTTCATTTGGGATACTAACTGGATGTGCATGGCGTTCTGAATATACATGTTTTGCATCATTTGGGTTTCAAGTAGCCTGATTCGATTTTCTTGTAGTTTCTCTTTCAGTGAATTGCAACATGTATGTCTGCATTCATTTGGCGATGCGTAGAAATCCGCTGCCTCTCTAGCAGATGTGTTGTTATGATTCATGGGGATCTCACTGTGTGTAGAGGGTTTGACCTTTGACTGAAGTTCAATAGTAGATTTCAGCATTTTTACTTGGTTCTCTAATTCTAAAATGTAACTTTTGTCTACTATTTCTTCTTTTTTCATTTTATTTAATTTGGTTACTTTTTTGCCTTTATTTTTTGATATGTTCTCTTTGTCATTAAAGCACTGTGTTTTTTCAAGATCATGTTGAGGAGAATTGCAAGACATAGTTTCAGGTGTAACTAATTCTTCTGAAGTAATTGCACTTGTGTGCGGCGGTGCCAGTTCATTATCGACATATTTTAGTTTATCAGTTTCATTTTCCTGTGAATCATTGTTCGTTATGCTTTTATCCGTATCAAGAGTCAGCAGATTATCAGTACAAAGTCGACAGATAAAGTCGTCATCCCCCAAAGTTTGAATGGTTGAGTCATTTATATTAAGACATTCGTAATGATACCAGTCCCCGCATTCACCGCATTGTACCACTTTTCCATATGCTGATTTATGGCAGATGGGACAGATTTCACATACATCTTCCTCATATTGATTGTCAGTAAGTGTCTGTTCCCCTGAATGATCATTTATGTTATTGATAGTAAGATTTTCAATGTTAATGGGTTCCGTTTCGTCAATATGACTACTGCCGATAGGGTTAGATATGGTAACTGCTTTTTTTGAGGTCTCTTTACTGAGTGAATTAGCTATGTTTAAATTAATAATGTCCAGTTGTTTGCATCTTGACTCCATCAGAGAGCATAGGTCCTCATAAATGTCAGTCAGAAAAATGTCTGTTCTACTTCCATTTACTAACAGAACGGATGTAGTGTGGTATAAATTTATCACAAACTTTTGCATCTTGCCACAAGAACCATCTGATTTTTTGTTGTAAATTTTGTAGCATGTGTCAACATTAGCCCCATGTAGTTCAACACTGTCCTTTCTTTCGGGGAAATAGGAGAAATTTGGATTTTGAAATAGTTCATGCAAACAGATCTTAACTAGTTCATATGCAGCCGTGCTCAACTCTATGACCACATTGTTTCCCTGTTTCACTTCACATTTCATATGTTCCCTTTGACATCCAATGTTTTTCTTCTCAAGCGATTTTGTTCTATTCAGAGTATAATCCCTGAGCGCGACTTGAGGGGTCTGACCCCGATTAGCCGGTATCATACTAGACGCAGAGACGCTCCTTGTCAAAGTCTTCCTTCTGACCGCAATTTCAGAGTTAGAGGCCATTCTGATATGAATACTAGTTTCTAAGAAGTCTGTATACAAGGTGACCAGCAAGAGAGGATTAAAATGTACTAATCTAAAAGCGTTGACTACAGGAAGTCTATCAGATGTTTATATAAAACTAATAAGCAGGCAATTAAAAGGTTAAAAAGCGTCTATGAGCACTATGTAATGTTAAATGATACTAAAAGGGCTAGGATAGGAACCAGTCACAGCCCAATGTCAAATCAATAAAATTCAGATTTCTGCTAAAATTTCATCTGTAAAACTGTATACGAGTAAGACACTGGAACAGTGAGTCTATGTTGAGGACTTAGAGTAGAGTTCTGCCTTTAAAATTGAGACTATTTTAAAACTATAAAAGTTAAAATGTTCCACGGAGTAGTTTTGCCGCCATTTTCCTTTGTTTGCTTACAATCACGGACTCGAAGAGAGAATTCAAAGATAAAACGTATGTACAGTAAAGTTTTAAAACATATAAAAGTTGAATAAGACGTTCTCCTCCTTTAGGTGTTGTGAATATCTAGTCTAGGTGAACTGGTGAGCTAAAACACAATAAAATAAGGTGAATTTTTTTCCCTCCTCGAATCTCCGTCCTCCTTGTTCAGCAGCGCCCACCTTTCGAGGGCGTGTCTCTGGGAGCTAATTATGCTAATCCCATTCGTGGGGTGGCATGCTCAATTGCTGGAACAGCGGAAGTGACTGAAAACGAGGCTGTTTTGGAGGAAGTACAAAACATAAACAAAACTGGTGTACAAACGTCTGAGGGACTTTCGTTTTCGTTCTACCAACAGCAGCTGATGTTAAACCATCAGATTATGTTACAACAGCAACAGACTGTGAATTCGCTAATAGGAAAAGTTGAAAGTTTAGAAAAACGAGTGGATAATAAAGAGAAAACCTCAGAGAAAACAGTGTCACACACGCAAATCACACAGGGAAAGTTAAATTCTCTTCCAAAACACAGGGCATACAATTCTCATGCTATTTCTGACACAAGTATTGAGGATGTTTCCTCAGCCTCTGAACAATCAGGAGAAGAGTCAGATGGCTATTCTTCAGAGGAGGATGCTAACCAACCCCTAAGTGTAGGAGCTGACAATCTAACCACTAACTTAGTGCCCAAGGATAAAGTTAAAATCACTAGTAACATGGACTTACTTAGGGAAATGGGAAAAGGATTTGAGAATTTGGAGACATGTGGTTCAAAAGTGAATGACACTTTAGCAAATGTTGTTGACAGTGGTATCCGGGCACAAACTGACAGGAGCTTGGCAAAAGAAGCATGCAATAAATATGCAAGACCTGAAAATTGCCAAGCTCTAAGAGTGCCTAAAATCAACAAGGAGCTTTGGAACACTTCGTCCTTAGCAAAAGCAACCAAGGAGCAAGACAAAGCTTTTCAGACCACCCAGAAATATTTGAATCAGGGATTAATTCCATTGGTGCAGCTAATGGATGGACTATTGAAAGATGAAAATGCAGAACAGCAGTTTAAACTCGCAAGAGATTCATTCCGGTCGGGTCTGAAAGCCCCTGCCGAGCCGAGCTGCCGAGTGCCGACCTACATAGTTTATTTTTTCAAATTCATCCTCGGTGAAGATTTTTCATAAATAATTTTTATTTAATATCATCACATAGGCTAAAATCGATAAGTGGAACAATAATAATAATAGTAAATAACAATAATTTTGATTCTATTGCCATTTTATTGCTCGCAGGGGGTCTGAAAACCACAGCCGATTGAATCAAGGTTTCAGTTGATTTTTATTGGAAATTTGAGAGGTCCACAAGCGAGTTTGGCAAACTATCTGAAAATAAAAAATAATTGAAGAAATGGTTTAAAGGAATCTTACTTAAAAATGCGTTAATTTCACGAAAATCGTCATTTTCCTAAAGGCCACATCCGAGTCTATTTATAGACATTTTGATTAACCTTAATGAAGTGGCAATTAAAATCAAATTATAACTGTTAACTATTATTATTAATGTTCCACTTATTGCTTTTAGTCTATGTGATGATTTTAGATAATATTTATTTTTGAAAAATCTCCACAGATGATGATATTGAAAAATATTTTTTGTGGGTCGGCAGCTCGGCTCGGCAGGGGCTTTCAGACCCGACCATTCATTCCAACTGTTAGCATATGCACACAGGGATATGTCAAACCTAAGGCGGCAACTTGTTAAGTCAGTGGTAGCAGACAAGTATAAACAATTGTGTAACGACTCAACACCACTAACTGAAAATCTGCTAGGGGATGAGCTGGAAAAGCAGATTAAAACTATGGACGAAATGCGAAAAGTAGGAAAGGATCTAACCAAGTATAGGGGGTGAAAAAAGAAAGCGCAGTGGACATGAACAAGTGAGTGTCAAAAAGTATCAGAGGAATAGTTTTAATAGACCGGCTTACAAAACCAATGAAAGGACGGACAGACAGTCTTTTTTATCCAAGAGAGCCCGGTATCACAAGCCGGGATTGCACAAGACTGTCAACAAGAAGAATCACAAGCAATAGGAGTTAGTGACAGTAAGAATATTGACAGCAAAGTAAGTGAACATTTCTCAAGATTGATCAATACACCAAACAATTTTTTGGCAGGAAAAATATCACAATTTGAAGATAAATGGAAAACACTAACAAAAGATAAGTTTATTTTGGATATTATTAAATATGGTTACAAAATAGAATTCACATCACATCCTTGTGAGGATTGCAATAGAGCTCCTATTCATTTTAACAAACATGAAGTAAACATAATTTCAGATTTAATGGATAAATTTGTTAAAAAAGGAGTGATCACTGAAACAGTACATGAACCTGGAGAAATTATGTCACATATTTTTATAAGACCTAAACCAGATGGATCTTTCAGATTAATTCTAAATTTAAGTAGGCTTAATGAGCATGTGCAAAAAACTTCATTCAAGATGGAAACTCTTAAATTTGCATTACAATTAATAAGGAAGGATTGTTTTTTCTCAAAAATTGACTTAAAAGATGCATTTTACAGTGTGCCGGTGTAATGGTCAGTTTTTTCCCCAGTCAGTTTTTTCCCCGGGGAAAGAATGGGCCGGCCCATTCTTTCCCCTGGGAAAAAACTGACCGGTCAGTTTTTTCCCCCGGGGAAAGATTTGACTAGTCAGTTTTTTCCCCACCCAGTCAGTTTTTTCCCCCCATGTTATTTTTTCGGAAAAGGCTTGAAAATGATATATGTGTCATTGTGCAGTTAAATCAAATTAAATATCATTCTGAAATAGCTGTATTATAACTCTACCACCCTCAACACAGCACAAAAGTGCAGAGGGTGTAGAAGGATTTGATTATAAATGGTTAGCCTATTCAAAAAACAAAATGAGTATGTTCTTAATTCAAAATGGTTATTTGAATGGGTTAAAGGAAAATCGACCCAGTCTTTCCCCAACCCACTATTTGGAAGAATCAATTCACTAAGATAAAATACAAAGGTTGGAAAACTTTGGAGGGAGATAACCAATAAACTTTTTGGTTTGAAAATTTGATTATCTCTTTGGAATGAGTCATTCATAAGTCTTCAGATACATTAAAAGAATAACATTAACTGAAAGACTGAAAGATAAATAGAAAAATCAGAACATTTAGGAGGGGTGAGGGGGGGGGGGGGGAAGAATGGGCCGGCCCAGTCTTTCCCCACCCCACAATGTAGCAGTACAATTAAAATGTTTGGTTTGAAAACTTGATTCTCTCTTCGGAATCTGTCATTCATAAGTGTTAAGATACAGTGAAAGAGTAACATAAACCAAAAGACTACAATTGTAACTGATCAATAGAAAGATCTGAAGATTTTGGAGGGGGAAAGAATGGGCCGGCCCACTCTTTTCCCAACCAACAATGTAGAAGTACCAATAATCTTGTTGGATTGAAAAGTTGATTCTCACTTTGGTATAGGTCTTTCATAAATGTTAAAATAGAGTGAAAGAGTAACATAAACCGAAAGATGAAATGATCAATAGAAGATCGAAAGATTAAGGGGGGGGAAGGAATGGGCCGGCCCAGTCTTTCCCCACCCTACAATTACAAATAAACTTGTTGGCTTGAAAACTTGATTCTATGCTCGGTATAAGTCAAGAGAGTTCAGATACAGCAAAAGAATAACATAATCCAAAAGTCTAGAGGATAAATAGAAAGATCCCAACATTTTGGAGGGGGGAAAGAATGGGCCGGCCCAGTTTTTCACCACCCCACAATGTAGAAGTACCAATTAACTTGTTGGTTTAAAAACTTGATCTCTTTTTGGAATAGGTCATTCAAAATTGTTCAGATACAGTCAAAGAGTAACATAAACCGAAAGACTAAACAATAAATTGAAAGATCCAAGCATTATGGAGGGGGGGGGGGGGGAAAGAATGGGCCGGCCCAGTCTTTCCCCACCCAACAATGTAGAAGTACCAATAATCTTGTTGGATTGAAAACTTGATTCTCACTTTGGTATGGGTCTTTCATAAATGTTAAAATAGAGTGAAAGAGTAACATAAATCGAAAGACGAAACAATCAATAGAAGATCGAAAGATTAGAGGAGGGGGAAGGAATGGGCCGGCCCAGTCTTTCCCCACCCTACAATTACAAATAAACTTGTTGGCTTTAAAACTTGATTCTATGCTTGGTATAAGTCAAGAGAGTTCATATACAGCAAAAGAATAACATAATCCAAAAGTCTAGAGGATAAATAGAAAGATCCCAACATTTTGGAGGGGGGAAAGAATGGGCCGGCCCAGTTTTTCCCCACCCCACAAAAATAGAATTACCAATTAACTTGTTGGTTTAAAAACTTGATCTCTCTTTGGAATAGGTCATTCAAAATTGTTCAGATACAGTCAAAGAGTAACATAAACCGAAAGACTAAACAATAAATTGAAAGATCCAAGCATTATGGAGGGGGGGGGGGGGGGAAAGAATGGGCCAGCCCAGTCTTTCCCCCCCCAACAATGTAGAAGTACCAATAATCTTGTTGGATTGAAAAGTTGATTCTCACTTTGGTATAGGTCTTTCATAAATGTTAAAATAGAGTGAAAGAGTAACATAAACCGAAAGATGAATTGATCAATAGAAGATCGAAAGATTAAGGAGGGGGGAAGGAATGGGCCGGCCCAGTCTTTCCCCACCCTACAATTACAAATAAACTTGTTGGCTTGAAAACTTGATTCTATGCTCGGTATAAGTCAAGAGAGTTCAGATACAGCAAAAGAATAACATAATCCAAAAGTCTAGAGGATAAATAGAAAGATCCCAACATTTTGGAGGGGGGAAAGAATGGGCCGGCCCAGTTTTTCCCCACCCCACAATGTAGAAGTACCAATTAACTTGTTGGATTAAAAACTTGATCTCTCTTTGGAATAGGTCATTCAAAATTGTTCAGATACAGTCAAAGAGTAACATAAACCGAAAGACTAAACAATAAATTGAAAGATCCAAGCATAATGGGAGGGGGGGGGGAAGAATGGGCCGGCCCACTCTTTCCCCACCCAACAATGTAGAAGTACCAATAATCTTGTTGGATTGAAAAATTGATTCTCACTTTGGTACAGGCCTCGAAATATCTTAAAATAGGCACTTGCCCTGCATCACAAAAAATATTGGCATATATGGGGGAAATTTTAATTTTCATTAGAAATATCAAAATTTTCACTTGCCCTGCAGCCTGAGGCACTCGTAAATACGAGCGGACGAGTGCAATTTTCGAGCCCTGTGGTATAGGTCTTTCATAAATGTTAAAATAGAGTGAAAGAGTAACATAAACCAAAAGACGAAACGATCAATAGAAGATCGAAAGATTAAGGAGGGGGGAAGGAATGGGCCGGCCCAGTCTTTCCCCACCCTACAATTACAAATAAACTTGTTGGCTTGAAAACTTGATTCTCTGCTTGGTATAAGTCAAGCGAGTTCAGATACAGCAAAAGAATAACATAATCCAAAAGTCTAGAGGATAAATAGAAAGATCCCAACATTTTGGAGGGGGGAAAGAATGGGCCGGCCGAGTTTTTCCCCACCCCACAATGTAGAAGTACCAATTAACTTGTTGGATTAAAAACTTGATCTCTCTTTGGAATAGGTCATTCAAAATTGTTCAGATACAGTCAAAGAGTAACATAATCCGAAAGACTAAACAATAAATTGAAAGATCCAAGCATTATGGAGGGGGGGGGGAATGAATGGGCCGGCCCAATCTTTCCCCTCCCAACAATGTAGAAGTACCAATAATCTTGTTGGATTGAAAAATTGATTCTCACTTTGGTATAGGTCTTTCATAAATGTTAAAATAGAGTGAAAGAGTAACATAAACCAAAAGACGAAACGATCAATAGAAGATCGAAAGATTAAGGAGGGGGGAAGGAATGGGCCGGCCCAGTCTTTCCCCACCCTACAATTACAAATAAACTTGTTGGCTTGAAAACTTGATTCTCTGCTTGGTATAAGTCAAGCGAGTTCAGATACAGCAAAAGAATAACATAATCCAAAAGTCTAGAGGATAAATAGAAAGATCCCAACATTTTGGAGGGGGGAAAGAATGGGCCGGCCGAGTTTTTCCCCACCCCACAATGTAGAAGTACCAATTAACTTGTTGGATTAAAAACTTGATCTCTCTTTGGAATAGGTCATTCAAAATTGTTCAGATACAGTCAAAGAGTAACATAATCCGAAAGACTAAACAATAAATTGAAAGATCCAAGCATTATGGAGGGGGGGGGGGGAAAGAATGGGCCGGCCCAATCTTTCCCCTCCCAACAATGTAGAAGTACCAATAATCTTGTTGGATTGAAAAATTGATTCTCACTTTGGTATAGGTCTTTCATAAATGTTAAAATAGAGTGAAAGAGTAACATAAACCAAAAGACGAAACGATAAATAGAAGATCGAAAGATTAAGGAGGGGGGAAGGAATGGGCCGGCCCAGTCTTTCCCCACCCTACAATTACAAATAAACTTGTTGGCTTGAAAACTTGATTCTATGCTCAGATACAGTCAAAGAGTAACATAAACCGAAAGACTAAACAATAAATTGAAAGATCCAAGCATAATGGGAGGGGGGGGGGGAAGAATGGGCCGGCCCACTCTTTCCCCACCCAACAATGTAGATTAGAAAATAATAGAGGGGGGAAAGAATGGGCCGGCCCAGTCTTTCCCCACCCCCTATTTAGAAGAATCATTTGGCTGAATGCTTGTTACTTGAATTTCTCCTAGAGATATGTCAATCATGAGTGTTCAGTTTCAGTGTAAGAGTAGTTGAAACCAAGAACTGACAGATAAATTTGAAAGGTTAGAACCCAATGGAGGGGGGGGAAAGAATGGGCCGGCCCAGTCTTTCCCCACCCCCTATTTAGAAGAATCATTTGGCTGAATGCTTGTTACTTGAATTTCTCCTAGAGATATGTCAATCATGAGTGTTCAGATTCAGTGTAAGAGTAGTTTAAACCAAGAACTGACAGATAAATTGAAAGGTTAGAACCCAATGGAGGGGGGGGGGAAAAGAATGGGCCGGCCCAGTCTTTCCCCACCCCACTATTGAGAAGGAACATGCAGTTAGCTAAATGCTTTCTTAACCTGAATTTCTCCTTAGGACAAGACAATCATGAGTGTTCGGATACAGTGCAAGAGTAGGTTAAACCTTATGACTGAGAGATAAATAGAAAGGTTAGAAAATAATAGAGGGGGGAAAGAATGGGCCGGCCCAGTCTTTCCCCACCCCCTATTTAGAAGAATCATTTGGCTGAATGCATGTTACTTGAATTTCTCCTTGAGATATGTCAATCATGAGTGTTCAGATACAGTGCAAGAGTAGGTTAAACCTTGAGACTGAGAGATAAATAGAAAGGTTAGAATATAATAGAGGGGGGAAAGAATGGGCCGGCCCAGTCTTTCCCCACCCCACTATTGAGAAGGAACATGCAGTTAGCTAAATGCTTTCTTAACCTGAATTTCTCTTTGAGATATGTCAATCATGAGTGTTCAGATTCAGTGTAAGAGTAGTTTAAACCAAGGACTGACAGATAAATTGAAAGGTTAGAACCCAATGGAGGGGGGGGGGGGAAAGAATGGGCCGGCCCAGTCTTTCCCCACCCCACTTTTGAGAAGGAACATGCAGTTAGCTAAACGCTTTCTTAACTTGAATTTCTCCTTGGGACAAGACAATCATGAGTGTTCAGATACAGTGCAAGAATCATGAGTGTTCAGATACAGTGCAAGAGTAGGTTAAACCTAAAGACTGAGAGATAAATAGAAAGGTTAGAAAATAATAGAGGGAGGAAAGAATGGGCCGGCCCAGTCTTTCCCCACCCCCTATTTAGAAGAACCAGTTAGCTAAACAGGTTTTAAAGTCGAAGATCTCTTTGACATGTCATTCGAAAGTATTTCGATACAGTGAAAGAGTACAACAAACCAAAAGACTGATAGTAAAAGTGAATGGTCTGAACCCATAGAAATCACAACCAAACAGCAATAAGTATGAGTACTTTTGAGTCCTATCGCTAATTTAATAGCGGCTTTTTAAATTTATACAAAGAAATAATAATTCCGTTATGATTTTTGAAATTATTAGTGGGGGGGAAAAACTGACAGGGTGGGGAAAGAATGGGCCGGCCTATTTTTTCCCCGGGGAAAGAATGGGCCGGCCCATTCTTTCCCCGGGGAAAAAACTGACTGGGGGGAAATTCCGGCCTGTTACACTGGTAAATCATAGTTTCAGGAAATATCTTAAATTTGAGTGGCAAGGAAAACTTTATTGCTTTACATGCCTTCCAAATGGGCTGTCTACTGCAAGTCGAATATTTACCAAAGTATTAAAACCGGTATTCTCAACATTGAGGAAAATAGGACACACAAATGTTGCATATATTGATGACAGCTTGCTACAGAGTGAATCCTATGAAGCATGCAAACGTAACATACAAGATACAATGAATCTTGTGGATTCAGTGGGTCTGACTATACACCCAGAAAAATCAATTATAATCCCTACACAATGTATTGAGTTTGTTGGGTTTATACTAAATTCAAGGGATATGACTGTTAGATTGGCCCCAAGGAAAGTACATGATATTATAAGACAAGCTGGACTTATTTTGAATACAAATCATATCATTATTAGAGACTTTGCAAAACTGATTGGGAAAATGATAGCTGCAGAACCTGGTGTAATGTATGCTGCTAGATATTACAAAACTCTTGAATTAGAAAAAGATGCTGCCTTAAAACTTGCAAAAGGGAATTTTGATGAGTACATGTCCGTCTCACAAGAATCAAAACACTGCATCCAATGGTGGATAGAAAATCTCGAAAGTGCTTATAGACCCATATCTTTAGGACCACCTGTTCGAAGAATAGAAACTGATAGTTCTCTGATTGGATATGGAGGACATGATGTTACTAATGATTCAGAATTTAGTGGGATTTGGGCCAGTCATGATAAAAAACAGCATATTAATTACCTAGAGTTAAAGGCAGCATTTCTTTGCTTACAATATTTTTGTCAAAATACAGAAAATGAACATGTGCATTTGTATCTTGATAAAACCGTCGCAATAAAGTATATTTCAAAGATGGGCGGACGAAAGCATCAACTTAATTGTCTTTCAAAGGAAATATGGACATGGTGTGAAGCACGCAAGATCTGGCTGTCAGTGTTTCACATTCCAGGCCGACTAAACATTCGGGCAGATAAGCTATCGAGACTAGGCAAAAGTCTAAACCCCGATATGGAATGGGCTTTAGAAGAAAGCATTTATAGTGCCATAACACATAAAATGGGAAGATGTGAGATTGATTTGTTTGCTTCGGCAAAGAATAGAAAGCACAAGTTATATGTTTCATATTTACCAGATAAAAATGCATATGCAATTAATGCTTTCTCTCTTCAATGGAATCATAAACTTCTTTATGCTTTCCCTCCTTTCAGTGTGATCGGACGAGTAATACAGAAAGTTTGCGAGGACAAGGCAGAGCTAGTACTAATAGCGCCAATATTTCCAAGCCAGCTTTGGTTTCCTCAGCTCCTCAAACAAGTCAGCGGACAGTGTTATGTGCTACCAAAAACAGACAGGATACTTTACCTACCAGGATTGGAAAGGAAGCACAGGCTAACATCTATTAGAATGGGGGCATTTCGGTTGTCAGGAAATCCCTCATCAGTGCAGGATTATCAAAAAACACTACCGACATCATCATGCAGTCTTGGAGAAATACAACAGCAAAGCAGTATGGGTCTTATTTCAAAAGGTGGTTGCACTTTTGCAGTAGGACACAAGCTGATTCAATTAATCCATCTTTAAATGAAATTTTGACATTTCTCACAACTCTGCATGATGAAGGTCTGGGTTATAGTGCCATAATTACTGCGAAATCAATGTTATCAGTGATTTTTGAAGTAATTCACAAACGGGACATTGGGAAGGAAGTTCTGGTTAAAAGATTTATGAAGGGCATTTTTCATATTCGCCCAGCTTTACCGAAATCTAATGTTACATGGGATGTTAAAGTTGTTTTGAAATTCTTGGAAAAATTGGAAAATATAAAGGTAACATTAAGGGTGCTTTCAATCAAGTTATGTTTATTGCTTATCTTGGCAACAGGGCAGCGATGCCAAACATTACATGCAATTAGCATAGCTAATATGGTGATTAATGAAAAATATGTAAAACTCAGAATTGGAGAGCTAATGAAACAATCAAAACCACACAGACATTTAAATGAATTATACATTGAAGCTTTTGAACATAATGTTAGCATTTGTGTGGTACATGTGTTAAATGAATACTTGAATAGGACGAAAGACATTCGGTCTGGGCCCGAACTTTTTATCACTACTCAAAGTCCATTTAAAGCAGCTTCTTAGAGTACAATTGCGAATTGGATTAAAATAGGGCTTCGGATGGCAGGAATTGATATGGATATGTTTACTCCACATAGCACAAGAAGTGCATCAACAAGTGCGGTGGTAACCAAAATACCGATTGACACAATTATAAGAACCGCTGGTTGGGCAAGTGATTGCACATTTCGAAAATTTTATAAACGACCGATTACTAATGATTCCAGCTTTAGCGTTGCTCTATTAACATAAAAAACTACATTTTCACAGGATTAATCATTGGTGACAATAATACTTTTGGTTCTGGTATCAACAATCTGATAAAAAATTAGTAGATGAATAGCCTTTAGTACTCAGATAAAACTTAATTTTCACATTTATATGATTGACATTGTCATGAGAGAGAATGTAAAAATTGAGTTTATAATAATTAAATGTTGATACAAAGGATGACTGGTATTAATTACTATGAATGAGTTGTGTAGCTACAACATTTAATTATTAAAATATGAGAGGATACCTTTGCCTAAGTTATTTTGTGTTTGGAATATATATAAAAAATTTGAATCATGGGCTCTAAAAACTCCCAGGATTCTCATTGGTGAATTGGTTCCTATAGAATTGGAAAATTAAACGAGACTTACCTGTAAGGTGAAGTTCAATTTCAATTCTATGGGAACCAATTCACTGAGAATCATGGGCCCGCCCATGAAACCCGCCCTGGGTCAGGTAAATCCATGATTCAAAGTTTTTGACGTCTCTGAAGTCTGAAGATTGGTCACGTGACAGGTCACATGTTCACTCCCATGATTCTCAGTGAATTGGTTCCCATAGAATTGAAATTGAACTTCACCTTACAGGTAAGTCTCGTTTAATTTTCCAATTAAGATATACATTGATGACCATTAAACGGCATGAGGCAATGATTTTAAGGCGAGGAGACGTTTGGACGCCAGACAATAATTTTTGCCTTCGATTTTTCTTTCGCCAATAGTTGTCGCCAAATTCATATTTTTTGCGCCAAATTTATTATTTCTTCGCATTTGGCGACAATGGCAATCGGTAGGGCGAACCCTACTTGTAAATGTTCCATTTATGGACCTCATATATCAAGGCTTAGATATAGGGAACATAGTGGTAAATGTTCTAAAATTTAAACACAAGTTGCCTGGTATAAAACAATAGAATAGTTGTTTTTCTTTAGTCGACATTCCATCTTCAGTAAACGCTGTGTTAAACGGCCACTCAAAAATAGACAATACAAAGATCTTAGTTACAAATGTTAGCTTAATGAAGGTCGAAAGTATTGCAGAATGCTCCCCGTGGAGCATTCTGCAATACTTTTGACCTGCATTATTCATTAATTGGTCTTGAAAACCAATTTTGGGTATTTTTGAGAGTAGCCGTTTTACACAGGTTTTACTGTATTCTCTGAGCCCATTGTTAAGAGCCAGATAATTATACTGTTAACTTAAAATTTGGTACAATAAAAAGGTTTTCAAACTATAAAAGACTGAACAGGATCTTCAATGTCCAATTGTTATTATCCAGTTGTTATTATGGGCCTATTACTGTGATAAAATGTGAATTTAATTATTTCTACAGAACCAGCAAAGGGAGTTAACTGTTAGACATGCTAGAGAGACAGAAAAAGAGATGAAGAAGAGACTGGATGTACAGAAGGATGAATATGAAGAAACTATCAAAAGACATCTCTCATTTATTGATCAGGTACATAGAACTCTTGATAACTCTAAATCTTAACTAGACTTCAGTCGATAGTACACCATCGCAAATACCCGCTTTTGATCTAACCAAAGCATCTGCAAAGTTTGAAGTTGCTGTGTCCAATGGTTTAGGAGGAGATGCATTTACAAGAAAGTGCACTATTTCACTTTTGACCTTGACCTTAGGTCAAGAGCTAACACGAAATGTACCTGAAAAGTTTTAAGTTGATATTTCTAATGGTTAAGGAGGAAATGCATTTGCAAGAAATATTTGATTTGACCTTGACCCAATCTCAAGGTCACATGAAGTATTACCCTCTACATCATGTGCCCTTTGTACCTGCAAAGTTTGAAGTTGCTACGGCCAATGGTTAAGGAGATGCATTTACAAGAAAATACATCATTTGACCTTGCCCCAAGGTCAAGGTCACTTGAAATGTTGTCCAGTACCCTCGACATCATGTGACCTATGCACCAGCATAGTTTGATGTTGCTACATCCCATGGTTAAGGAGAAGATGCATTTACAAGAAAATACATTATTTGACCTTGACCTTGGGGTCAAGGTCACATGGAATGTTGCCCAGTACCCACAACATCATGTGACCTATGCACCAGGCAAAGTTTGATGTTGCTACATCCCGCGGTCAAGGAGAAGATGCATTTACAAGAAAATACATTATTTGAAATGTTGCCCAGTGCCCTCTACATCATGTGACCTATACACCTACAGAGTTTGAAGTTACTACGTCAAAAGGTTTAGGAGGAGATGCATTTACAAGAAAATACATTCTTTGACATTGACCACACGAAACGTTGCCAAGTGCCCTCTACATCATGTGAACTATTCAGCTACAAAGTTTGAAGTTGTTACGTCTAACGGTTTAGGAGGAGATACATTTACAAGAAAATACATTCTTTGACCTTGACCACACGAAATGTTGCCAAGTGCCCTCTACATCATGTGAACTATTCAGCTACAAAGTTTGAAGTTGCTACATCTAACGGTTTAAGAGAAGATACATTTACAAGAAACTACAATTTTTGACCTTGGGGTCAAGGGCACACAAAATGGTGCCCAGTACCCTCTACATCATGTGACCTATTCAGCTACAAAGTTTTAAGTTGAAACGTCTTAGGGTTTAGGAGGAAATACATTTACAAGAAACGTGAGGGACAGAGGGACAATGGACCGACTTTGGTACGAGATTAATATACCCTTTTTTTCTAAAGAAAAAAGCGGGTTTAATAACTTAAGTCAGAGTAAACTTGACACTTGGGGTGCAATGATATACTAGTAAACCCTGGTCTGCTCTAAATAAACATTGTATTAACCGCTTTTGGCTATACTGGTGTACAGAGACCTATATATAATAATAATAATAATAATAGACTTTATTTAAAGAGGGTAACACATTTAGTAACAAAACTAATCTTCCATGAGGCCCTCTAATAAATACATATATACAGTTTTACACAGTGTCTGAAGGTGGTAAAGCAAAAGCTGTTCCAAAAGCGTGCTCCTTAAGAGCGTTGTATGGTTGTTCTTGTTTGATGCAAATTGAGATGCTAACTCTCTCAGACTCTGAGGTTTTACTTTGCTTAACCACACTACAGATATTTGAGCCAATGCATGAGATTTCCAACAATGTGTCATTTTGACATGTGTAGACTCGGACGAGCCTCTGCACCCTCCTTTTAAGCTTAGAAACTCCAAATGGTGTTCAGTCAGTAGCTTATAACAATCATAGAATACTCAAGCAACTACCAAAGGCTCTGATCAGACTGTGCGTATGCGCAGGCTGATCTGAGGCTTTGCTGGTCGCACATACCGCATTGTTGGAAATCTCATGCACTGGCTCATTTAATGATTTTATATTGTAGATTCAAAGTCAAGTGAGAACTGATAGCAACAAAACATTTAACTCCTATATAGTCAATAGATGTAATTTATTTATCAAATCCAGAAAGTTACTTTGAGTAATCTCACTTATCCTTGAATTGACAATAGAACAAACAATACAATATACATATTATGTACATGAAGAAAAAAAGGCATTTATTTACATATCAAAGTTAAATCAGGGATTTTTCATCCATTTGATGAAATTCGAGTGAAATGTGTCAGTTTTATCTATCGATTTCAAACCTGAAGGTAAGCTATTCCAAATAATGGGTCCAGAGTATGTTATGCTTTGTTTAAAGATTTCTTTGTACGGCCTTGGGGTAATAAATGAATGTCCTGATGATGATGATCTGAGTGTAGGAATGTTTTCATTAGGTAAACGCTCTTGAAATAATTCACTGATATAAGCTGGGCATTCTCCTAAAGAAACCTTGTGCATAAACTTTGCCTTTCGTAGATACAGCCTGTCATAAACAGTTAGTATTTTAAGATCTTCCATACTTTCTACTACATTGACAACATTATAGTCCAAAATTATTTTACAAGCTCGCTTTTGGAGACGAAAAATTCTATTTAAATTTAATTGAGATGTTCCCCCCCATACAGTATTACAATAATCGATGTGGGGCTGAATGTATGTTTTATAGAATTGAATTCTTTGAGAAGTAGTTAGGTAATCTTTGATTCTAGATAATAGCCACAGGTTTGTAGTAATCTTTTTGCATACCTTATCAACATGTTGCGACCAAGTTAAATTATTATCTATTATAATACCAAGAACTTTGTCATTCATGATCATATTTAGCTCGTCATTATTAAGATGCAAGGAAAGCTGGTCATTTGTTAAACTTGTTCTTTTTTGATGTGTTGTTATCAGCATTGCTTTTGTTTTTGTGGTATTAATGAGCATGCCATTACATTTGCACCATTTAGCTAAACAATCTAAGGCAACTTGTAAATTTCTTTGGATAGTTTCAAGTGATTTGCCTATAACATAAAGTGTTGTGTCGTCCGCATAAAAATCAGTATTAGCAGAATCAGTATACAGGGGCAAGTCATTAATAAACATGAGAAAAAGTAGAGGGCCCAAAATGGAGCCCTGTGGGACACCATCAGTAATAATTTCATCTTCAGAAAATACATTGTTTAAAGAAACTTTTTGCTTTCTTTTACCTAAGTACGATGCAAACCATGTTAGTGCTTCATGAGACAACTTGTAATGTTTTAACTTTTTGAGCAGAACATTATGATCCACAAGGTCAAAGGCTTTTTTGAAATCAATCATCACAGTCCCAATTAAGGATCCTTTATTTATACTTTCTAGCCATTTAGAGATCATGCCTATAAGTGCTGTTTCACAGGAGTGGCTGGGTCTAAAACCAGACTGATTTTTATGCAACAAATTAAACTTTACAAGGTATGTCATTAGTGAATCATGTATATGCTTTTCTAAGAACTTTGACATGACAGGTAGAATAGAGATAGGTCTATAGTTATTTAAATCATCTTTGGGACCTCCTTTATGCAGTGGGGTAACTTTTGCTTTTTTCCATTTTTCAGGGAACTGTGAAGTTTTAATACTTTGATTGCAAATATATGTGACGGATTCAGCAATATATGGAGCAGCAATTTTTAAGAGACGGGGTCCAATATTATCACACCCTGTAGCTTTTGATACATCAATATGTTTTAAGAACTTTTCAACACTTTCTTTTGAAACTTCTGGAATAGTGAACACTGTACCATCAGGAATTTTGTTGTTACAGAATGTTTTAAGTTTTTCAAAATTTGAATTTTCAATAGGTTCTTTCAGATTTGATGCAACTGAGACAAAAAAATTGTTGAAAGCATTTGCAATCTTATTATGGTCTTCAGTTTCTTGACCATTTATTTTGACTTTTGAAATGGAAGCATTTGACTTTTGTTTATTAATGCCTATTTCTTTGAAAAGTTTCCATATACTACCTGGGTTGTTATTATTTTCATTGATAATTGCAGAATACTGAGCTTTTTTAGACTGTTTGATAAGGCTTACTACCTTATTCCGCCAACTTCTATAGTGTATATCATCGTTTAGAGACTTATATCTGTCTCTGGTCTTTATAGCTTCAATAATGTCGGGTGTTAACCATTTTGGCTGCTGTTTGTGTTTGACTCTTAGAGTTTTTAAGGGCAGATGTTTGTCAATTATTTCTATAAACATAGATGTCCAGGAATCCAATGTGTCATTAGTATCATCAAAAATCTTGATAATATCCCATGGAGCAGATTGTAGGTCATTTATAAATTCCTGTTCATTGAAGGTTTTAAAAGATCTGTAACTAATAGTTTGATGAGAGAGTTTGGGCATTGTGCAGTTTGTTTTTCGGGTCAGAAAGATAGGGAAATGGTCACTAAGTCCAATTTCAGGGACATTGATTGAGCTAATATTTGATTCAACATTACAGTAGATATGGTCAATCAATGTTTGTGAATGTGCTGTTTTCCTTGTTGCATAATTTACTTTTTGATGAAGGCCAAAAGGCTCTATATATTCTAACCATGTGCTTTTTATATTTTCATTCATTAAATCTCTATTAAAATCACCTAACAAATAAATTTCCTTTTGATTTCCAAGTACAGTTTCCATAAAATCCTCAAAATGTTCATTCCACTGGACCCCTTCATTTGGATGCCTGTATAAATTACCTACAAGAAAACTTTTTGAATTTTTGGGGAACACTTCTAACCAAATACACTCCATTTCGTTTCTTTCTAAATCCTGTCTTCTTTCAACTTTCACACCATTCCTAACATAGACAATAATACCTCCACCTTGCTCCCTTCTCTCCCTTGTAATATTTCTGTCTTTTCTGAATAATTGGTAATTTTCAATTTTGAAGGAGCTATCAGGATGAAAGTCCTTGAGTTTAGTTTCACTTAAACCAAAAACATGGATATCATTGTTTGAGTTGTTTAACATAAGTTGAACTTGATCAAATTTATTTTGAATACCTTGAATATTTAAATGTCCAATCTTAAACCCTTTAGCAGTAAGATTCAAATTTAATGGTTGGGCCATCATGGAAGAATTTTCAATAGCATGCACATTTACATTATCATGAAGATTAAAACTATCAATTTCTGTTTGAATACTATTGATAAAGGTAGAATCAGCCCTGCTACTTTCAAATTGCAATGAATTATCATTTGTTTGTGATTGAATTGGTGAGTCAAGAGTTGAGTTTCCATTTAAAGTGGGACTTTCATTTGTTTGTAAATTGTCACAAACAAATGGAGTTCCTGGTCCACTGATGTCATTATCATTACAAATACAACTTGTTTGATTGCAGTTTTGACAAATTCCTTCAAGGATATAATAAGAATTAAATGTTGGTACTGATTCTACATTTATTACATTTGTTTTGGCATATTGGCCAGCATCCTATTTTCGCTGACACAGTCCTGAACTGTCTTTATGTCCATACAGTTTACAAATAAAACACTGCACTTGAGTTTTATGGCGGCATATGTCTGTAGTGTGATTTATAAGTCCACATTTTAAACACCGTACATTTTCGGAGTGATATTCGTCATTTGGATTATGATACACTGATCCATGTCTACCTGTGTACCACTTGTTATGATTTTGGGATTGTCGTACTTCCCTGTAGTTTGTGTCCCGACCTCTTTCATTCCTCATATTCCTTCCATAATGAGCTCTTCTTTGAGATGGTGATTGTGTGCTATTTGATTCCTTTTGTTGGAAATGCACTGGGTAGACAGATTTTTCAAAGTTTTCAACTACACACAATGTCTCATTTATTAGTCCAAGTACTCGTTTGATTCCTGACCGTGAAAGATGTATGTTATCCCTTGGTTTATAGAAGTGTGTTCGCAGCTGTGAGTGTTTATCATAAAATCCTGAATTTGTGTCAATACACTTTACCTCATGTTCTTCACAAAGTCTCTTGATGACATCATTTGTCTCGTCAACGTCTGTGTCACCTCTAGGACAAGATGTACAGAGGTGTATTTTACTGGTAGGAGTTATGCGTTTAATGTGCTGCAGAAGTTGCTCATATTTTTCTTCAAAATATTCATTGTCAGAACTGTTTGAAGAGTCATTGCCACCTACATAAATAACAATGTCAGAGAACTTGGTGAGGTCAAACATTTGGACCTTGTCATATATAGTGTCAATATTTGCGCCTGGATAGGGCTGACATTCAACATTTCTTGATAGTCCTTTCCTGTTAACATCGGAGAGAATGGAATCCCCTATGATTAGTATTTTACTTCCCCTCCTTTGCAAATCTGATGTTGAATCTCTTGCCTGATCAACTTTAGGCTTGGGAGTGGTTGAATTCCTATGATTAATGTTTTGATGGGTTTTTTTGGGGGGTTTACTTTGCTGAGTCACTGTATTTGTTACTGGTGCATGATTTCCCGAAGAGTTTATGGTCTGGTTAGCATTGTTTTTAGAATCTCTATGTATTGGGGTAGGATCCTTAGACACAACGTCACTGTAAGTAGAGGCACCTGGTAGAACTTGGGGCTCATCGTCATTTGTAGCATTGATTGTTACATAATTAGGCTCGTCCTCAAATGTGATATTTGTCGTCGAGTTTGAAGTTTCCAGAGATCGCTGCACAAGAATGTCCAGTTTTGTGTTAACGCTGTTTAGTTGTTCCTGTAGATGTTTACTTATATGCTGTAATTCTTTAAGTTGCTGACTGATCTCTGAAGCAGAATCCATGTCAAACTGCTGATTGTTCAAATCATCAGGTGTACCAACAGGTGATAGGAGTGGAGATGAGTAATTCTGACCTGGTCTTGTAGGAGTTGAAGTTTGAGAGTTGTAAGTGTCATTTACAATGCCATCAGTCTCTTCAACATACTGTTGATATAGATATACTGAGAGTCTTAGAAATACAGTTTCCCTCCACTGTTTCTGTGCAGGTCCTGTAATGTAAATTGAGGCTACCTTGCTGTCAGTTGTAAGAGTACACCATTTGCCTCGGATATGTGTCTGATATGTTGATTTGTTGTCATTTAATTGCTTGGGATGTAATTCTTTATTTAAAGACTGTATAAACTTTAGGTAGAGTTCCTATTACATAAGCCTTCTCTTTGTGTCCTCTTATGTCCATTTCCTTCTAAAATTTACAAGAAAACATCCATTCTTTTCTGTGAAATCAGGGATAAACACTAGCATCTGGGCTTTTAGAGTGAAAATTCATCTGGGCAATTGAAAAATTCCCCAACGGTCACCCATTCCTGTGACTGAAAATCTCTGACAATTTTCTGGTCAATCCTACTGCCCAAAATTTGTTATTTCCTTCCACAATTTATTTCAATTATTGTTTGTAAAAATGAGAGAACAATGTAATTATGTTTTAAAACTTAATTTTACATTTCTGCATAAGGTATGATGTTTTTCTTCCAGAATCAAAAGCTAAAATCTGAGAAAATTCAGTATGATCTCTCCCAACTGTTACCCCACCCTCTAGGTCTGCATTACGAAGCAAACCATGTGACAGTTGTAATAACATGCTTGAGTTTAAGATATTTGCAAGTAAATAAAAGCAAGATCTTCAACATCAGAAAGCAGCAACCTAAATATATTTGCGAACCGTTTAAATTTGGCAGATTGCTAGAATTAGTATGTTACTATTTATAGAAAAGCAACTAGTTGAGCTTTTAAAAAGCATTCTGTAAACCAAAGTATCTGTTTCTATTTATGAAAAGTATAAAAAAAGTTTTAAAAAATCCGCTTTATGAAGTAAATCTTACTGGGATTAAGGGCTGTTTATTCATTTCATTCTGACGTTGATTGTCATGCAATGATGGACACACAAACTCCACACTAAAACAGAAATTATGAGAAAGAAGCATTATAATGATAATATTTGCATTCCAAAATCCTAAATACTTTAGCTGTTCTTGCTATTCTTGTAAGGTAAGTTGCCAGTTTCCCGTATGTACCTATATATGAAACATTAAATGTTTTCTCCTCTGAAACCAATTGTCAGAATTGAATATGATCGAACAGAAATAGCTTACTACGTGACCCTCTAAAAAGATAAGCTAAATATATTTGATCTTTGAAAAACATAGCTGCCAGGGTCTCGGCTTATTGCTAATCTCATAATTTTCCAAAAATCACACACCTTTATGCATTTTATGTTCTTCTCTAATAGGGCTGTGGACGGTTAGGCAAGTGGCGATCAGATCTGATCCACAATTCATAAGTTACCGATCTGATCCACAATTCATGAGTTACAATTCACAGATCGAACTTTGAGTCACTGGTTAATAAAAAAATAAGACTCCTGTTATGAAACAGATAGATTTTTAGGTCAATATATACTTAGTTAATCAGCCCTTTCTGTTAGACCAGAAGTACCACATGTATACAGCTAGTTATCAAAGAAGATAAGACTGCATTTCCACTCATGACTGTCAAGGCATGCCACTCATGACTGTCAAGGCATGCAACACAATTCATAAATTTGATTTTATACTTTCCTGAACTTGAATAACCAGATATTCTGACAGAAGTTTGCTGATTTCCATATAAGGCCCTTTTCCTTTGTCTTGAATTTCACACACAGACAACATGATTTAGGTCAGGCAATCAATTGTCTCAGTTACTTCAAAGCACCAAAAGCAACCTTTTGAAATCTATTTGATAATCGACATCCGATGATACTTTTGGCCCTGTTTATTAGTACATGTACCGATGAAGTGTTACTTAGTGTGTTTAAACAAAATAGATTGGAATATATAAATTATCAGCGGAATTTGGAATACTTTACTATAAATAAGAAATTTAATTTATAATGATAATGGCGAGTGCAAATCACATGTCAATATCCTGGGAGAATCATTTAAATGAGAGACATTATCAATTAGAACCGTAGTCATAGGGAAAATTGTGAAAACCTTTTTGTTTCAGTTGTTTAAAAAAAAAAGATCGCAATCCAATTATTTCGGCAGTGACGAATATTCACACTCGATTTTATATTCAGATCCTTGAATATCCGAGTACTCGGATACTCGCAGCAGCCCTATTCTCCAACAATAGTTTTAAACATAGCTAAAAGTCTACAACACATTGGACTTGCACTGTGACAGTGAAATTTCAGGTGAGTGATAAGGGGTCATAATGACCTCTTGTAATTTATCAGACTTTATGGTACTTGATTGTATGGATTCCTGATCTTTGCACCCTTACTTACTATAAATTAATACAACATAACTATGCTGTTAATAGATTTATTACTAACTATTTGAGTACCAGAACCAAAACATTCAGTCTGGAAAAGCATGTGCAAACAAAATAGTCCCAGCTCAGACTACACATAAGGGACTATTGGTTTGCTTTCTTTTAATAGCAAATTTTTTATTGAGAACTTGGATGGATTTGTTCAGATTATCAGCTGGAATATTCCATTTTTGGAAATTCAGCACTGAAAGAGTTAAATAAATGTCTGTCTTCTTTCCTTCAGCTGATTGATGACAAGAAAATATTGAGTGAAAAATGTGAGAACTTTGTGAAAGAACTGGAAATACCAGGATAAATTGAAAAATGTCACAGAAAAGTGAGTATTACCATTATTATAACCCCCCAATCACCCCCTATACACACACTCAGTAGCTAGCTCACTCTGTTAGCATGACAGGTACTTTCAAGTAACAATTATACAGCTACAATGAATACAATCTCACAACTTAGTCTTAGCATGGTCAGCCTGTACTTCTTGCAGGTCTGATTGGAACCTCCATTGTCAGTCATATAGTATACCACATCATAAAATGAAGGACAGAAGAAATGTTTCAGGAATGGGTTAACTGTTTGCTTGCTTTTGTTGTCTGAAAGATTATAAGTTTTGCAAACAGCTAGGAAGCATTTCAAAATGCCTGGATCCAAACTGTCACTTTGATGGTATTACTGAAAGATTTATTAGATTTTTTTTTTTTTTTTTATAAATAGGAAAATGACAAAAAGGCATAAGAAATTACTCTGACATCATGCAAAGATATATAATATATATGTGCTTGAATTAATAATCAAGACAAGGGATAGTTTATCCAGAATTTCCAAACTTTAAACAAGGGATAGTTTATCCAAAATTTCCAAACTTTAAACAAGGGATAGTTTATCCAAAATTTCCAAACTGTTTGTGTTCGTATTTCAGACATAATATAGACATGCAGAAACTGAAGGACATGCATGAAGCAGCGGAGAAATTGAGGAGAGAGAAATGGATAGAAGACAAGACCAAGAAAATTAAGGTATAGACTTGGTCATCATAGTGCTAGATCAGAGGGGTATTCACACTGCTGAATCTTTGTGAGAGGATATGTTATGGTTGATTGTCGCTACACTTCTAATGCACCAGTCATTTGCAACCACATCCCCCACAGGGCCACAGGATAGAGGGAATATTGATTTTTCCATTTGCAAACCCCAGGTATAAGCCCTGCACGGTGGGACTTTTTGTCAAATAGCTGTTAAAAGTCCCCTTACCCAGGGATTTCATTCCGGTTCATAATATCAAAACAAAAAGAGCAAAAGGAAGACGCATATCAGTTTTTGATCTGTTTTTTTTTCTGCTTATTTCGTTTAACGTATTCAAGATGCTGTTTATATATTAAAAAAAAAAAAGGTTTTGGCCAGCTTGCCTGCTCATGTGCCCAGTCCCTATGTTGTTTTCTCCGTTTGCATACACAATAAATGGATGTAGGGGGAGGTTAAGACCAGAACACTTCACATGTTGCCCCACCGTATAGCTACACATACATAGCATACAGGACGTAAAGCACTAATTGCTGATGACATATTTCATGTTAGCCGCATCCAGCAAAAGATACAAGTTAACATGTGCGCCAATCGAAGACTCAGATCAGCCTGCACATTCGTGCAGTCTGATCAGAGTCTTTGAGGGCACTGGATGGGTAGCCATAGGTCCAACCTTTCTTCAGACGTAAATCTAAGACTGATCAGACTGTGCAAATGCACAGACTGTTTTGAATCTTCACTACGCACATGCCAACTTGTACCTTATGCTGGATTCCGGCTCATATAATGATTTTTATTACAAATCAGGAGATGACAGTGAAAGGTTTAGAGCCTGAAATCCAGAGGTTGATAGCCAAACATAAAGGTGAAATTAAGAAAATTAAACAGATACATGAAGCTGAATTACTGGAATCTGATGAGAGAGCTGCCCAAAAATATGTCAGAATGACCGAGGAGTTACGAGATCAGCTGGCGGATGAAAAAGAGGCTGCCTGTGGTAGAGAAAGAGAAATGGCAAAACAAAGGTACAGTTTGCAGGGGACAAAATATATCAATATAGCACTTGTCCTGGAGGACGAGTGACTTACAATTTTCACTCATCCTGCAAGCACATGCAATTTTCCTTTAAAAGCGTATGCAATTGAAGAACATAAGGGAATAATTAAGAAATAGATCAGCTCCAGCAGTGAATTGTTGAGTGATAATTCACTGTTTGGAGGTCAGTTGTAAAGAAGATCAAATCACGAGTGTGCAGTGCGAGTGATTTATCTTCGTACAACTGACATACAAACAGTGAATTATTACTCAACAATTCACGCACTGGAGCTGATCTATTTCGATTCTACACATAATACACGACGAAAACACATTCGAAGTCTTCAGCTTCTTCCAACTTTCCGCCATTGCACTGAAGAACTCCCGCCAATACTTAGACTACGTCGCATACGTTTACATTTAATTGTAACATCTTTCCAGCGTAAAAACGATATTACACTGTCTAACGCCATGAATGACGTTTTTTTTCTAGTGACGTCAGCTATCAAACACTTTAGCTGTGAATTATTGTCTGATATATCACAGTTTGTTACCGTTGGCTCTATAGGCGAGGTGTGTTAGAATATGTAATATGTCTACCTCGAGTCATTCTTCCCAAAGGACAAGTCCTGTAGGACAAGTGCTTTGGAAATAATTACTCATCCTTTCTAGATTTCACTCGTAATTACGAGCGGAGGAGTGGAATTTTTGTCCCCTGGTTTTTTTTTATAGAAAGATTTTAGTGAGTCATCCTGGATAATAAGACACAGAGCAACAAAATGTCCATTCAAAACATATAGGGATAATAGGCCGCTCTCAGCCTGCACATCAACACAGCTAGTAGACAATTCACCCAAAACATCCAGTCCTGATTCTAAAAAGAAACATTTTTCTCAGAAATGTCACCTCCTGCAAATTATAGGAGTACTGAAGGCTTAAATTGAGATATCCACTGTATAGACCATTAAAAGGCTTGGGCAAGGAAAAAACAACACATAAGTCAATTATCTCTTTTCATGCTAGTGGCAACTTTTGTTGTCTGCTGATCACCTTTACAAACAGTTTGGACCCAAATCTGAATCCAAACCATTTGAGACTGATCGTTTTTCCAAAATGATTTTTTGAAAACGTTTATTTTTTGTAAAAATCATTAGACGATAAAAAGCATGCAAAATTACCAAGCATACGAAAAGTAAGAATATGTTTCTATTAAGACCTGTCCTTAAATAATTCAATGAAAGCTGGCTATCCAATCACTATTTTCTTAAATCTCAACATAATCATCTACTGTGGAAATAAGAACGATGTATTTATGGTTAAAATTAACCCTTACCATGCTAAGACTGGATATACATGTATCCTGTTTTAAAAAAAAGAGTAGATCAAGATTATCTGGTTTCTGATCAAGATCCACACTGTTTTTCTCTGCTTGTACATGTATGTTTTTATCCCCCGACAAAGTCAGAGGGATATAGTTTTGGAGGCGTCCGTCCGTCCGCACTTTAGAAATCTCATGTCGCGGCTCATTTATGTTTTTTTATCATTGGCGACCAGCGCAGGTGCAGGCTAGATTGAGCATTCGAACAGACTAGCCAGAACCTTCCCTGATATTGCCCGCTCAAATAAAGGACAGCGTAGAAGTTTAAATGATTAAGCTCATGTGCATGTTTTGTGAAATCATTTGTTTTTGATGAAGTCCGAGAAAGAACGTTAAAGCTAACCACTATCGGCCACCGGCGAAAGGTAATTGCATATTGCTTGGCTGATGGTAAGCTGCTATTTTTTATTCTCCCCGCCTCGCTATAGTGGGACAGGCTTGTCAAAATATGATAATGGGACTTACACTAAGCATTTACACAAAACGAAACGTCAGCATTTTTGATGGACGGAATTCAATAGTGATAACAGTAAAACCTTGTTTGCCATGAGTCACATCAATAATCTTTCAATTATGTAGGGACGGGTCTTACTGGGTAAAACCATTACTGAGCTAGGATTAATGTGTCTTGCTCAAGGACACAACGCTGTAGCGCCGGTGAGGCTTGAACCCCCGGACACTTGGTCTCGAGTCAAACACTCTACCACGACAGTAAATCTCAATCTCTCAATCCTGAAAATAAGTTATTATACGAAATGAAAAATATCCAGCTGCTATTCTTTCGCAATAACGTTTTTGTCTTCAATTTTAGCAAAATGTGTTAACAATAAAGCTGTAGAGGAGACTTTCCGCCAACTTCTCCAAAAGGTCTGGTGTTTGTTGCACATACAGATTTTGTGTACAGTAAAACCTCAAGAGCTCGACTCCGATTTTTCGAAATAAATTTGGGACACACTGAATTCAGAGTATAGGACCTATTCATGATCTATTTTAATAACTTTCGATAATAATATATGTTCTTTGTGCGTAGAAGAAATGTCTCCCTGATACACCCAAAACATATATAAGATAAGAAAAAAATAATCATTATAATTTCTGGGGGCTATATATCTTTTATTCTACCTTACTTAAATTCGAATTTTCGATAATTTGAAATAAAACCTCTATTCCCTAGGAACGCGCGCGTGATTTAGCCTGCCTCGGTGGCAACCTCGCTGTGACGCAGTGGATGCATCTTGGTACCAAAAAGAAGCTCGAGTATAACAAATTCTACATACTGATTCTCATAATTCTGTCGAGCTGCAGTTATGCCCTCCTATATGACCTCACATGTCTCAGTATCATCGTAGCTCTACAGGCAAGTAACGAAGCTTACAGAAACATCAAATGTCCATATAGACGAATAAGTCCAAGACAAAATGATAACTCAATTTTCTCCGTTTTATGCATTTCTCTACTTATAACAAGCGTTGCTCTCTCCTGGACTGTGGATCTTATACTTCTAAGCGGAGACGTTCATCCAAACCCTGGTCCAGATTCTGTCACTAGCCTTGCTGATCTTAGCGTTTCGAATAGTGTTAACTCTTTCAGTGCTTTGGCAAATCATCTTAGTATCATGCATCTCAATATCCAGAGCATACTTCCTAAACTCGATTTGATTAAATATGAATCTCTGGCGTACGATGTTCTTGTCTTCTCTGAAAGTTGGCTGAAACCTGTAACAGCAAATGATAAATTACTAATTGAAGCATTTCATCCACCGTTCAGAGCAGACAGGATCGGTCGTCCTGGCGGGGGAGTTATCATTTACGTCAGACAGTCTCTTGTATGTAAACGTCGAAATGATCTGGAAATTAACAACCTGGAAGCCGTCTGGTTAGAGATATGTGTGAGATCTAAGAAAATATTGATTGGTGGGTTTTACAGACCACCAAACAGCACAGCAGATTACTTTACTATTTTAAGCGAAAGCATTGACAGAGCATATAACACAAACATACCAGATATTGTTATAACTGGAGATTTTAACTTTAATATGAGAACCAACGGAAACAATAAAATAAAAGATTTAATTCAAAATTGCAACTTAGAACAACTGATAAATGAAGACACGCACTTCACAGAAAATTCATCATCCCTTATAGACCTGATTCTCGTACGCAATAGTTCAAATATTTTGATGAGTGGTGTAGCTGATTCATTTATACCAGACCAAATCCGATTCCACTGTCCAATAATTGTTTTACTCAAATTTCTGCGCCCGTCAACTAAATCGTTTAAGCGCAAAATACGTAACTATGAACGAGCTGATTTTACCCAATTTCGTGAAAATTTGATATCATTTAATCTCGAGGAAAAGCTAGTTACAGAAAATATCGATGATAATGTAGTATGTATACAAGAAGCCCTAGATGTTGCTTGTGAAAATTCCTTTCCAAGCAAAATAGTTACAATAAGGCCTGACGAGCCACCATGGATAACTTGCCATATTAAAAATCTCATCCGAAAACGAAAACGCGCTTTCAGGAAATTCAAAAAAACATCCAATCAGTCATTATGGGAAAAATTTAAGGCCCTGAGAAATAAGGTCGTCAATGAAATTAGATTGTCAAAAACGAATTACTTCGACAAGCTTGAAGATATCTTATCTAAAGAAAATGTCAACTCTAAATTATTTTGGAAAACGTCCAAACAAATACTCGGTGTAAGTAAAACATCTCATACAATACCAACATTGAAGCTCGACAATAAATTTGCTGAGAATAATGCTGATAAGGCTAATATGTTAAACGAATATTTCAGTTCCCAGTCTGTTGTTAATGATATAAATAAAACGTTGCCTCCACGCACGGATACTAATAATGAGCTCAACTCCATAACTATATCAGAACAAGAAGTAAAAGATGTCTTAGATAATTTGAATGTAACTAAGGCATGTGGCCCCGACCTTATAAGTCCTCGCTTACTGAAGGAAGGCGTGTCAGTATTGGCTAAGCCTTTAGCAATGGTATTTAATCGCTCATTATTACAAGGTTATTTCCCCTCAAATTGGAAAGATGCCAACGTCACCGCTATCCACAAAAAAGAAGATAAATCGGTTCCTTCAAATTATAGGCCAATATCCTTACTTAGCCAATTGGGGAAAGTCATGGAAAGGTGTGTGCACAAACATATTTTCAACTACATTAGTGAAAATAGTCTTCTTACCCCCTTTCAGTCCGGATTCATCCAAGGCGATTCAACTACTTTCCAGTTATTACACACATATCACTCATTTTTAGAAGCAGTTGACAGTGGTAAAGAAGTGCGTGTTGTTTTCTGTGACATCAGCAAGGCTTTTGACATAGTATGGCACAAAGGTCTATTACATAAACTAGCCTGCATGGGTATTTCTGGCTCTCTTCTCCAATGGTTCCAAAGTTATCTCTCAAACCATAGACAGCGCGTTGTTCTGAATGGGGTAGAATCTAATTGGGCCGACGTTTTAGCAGGAGTTCCCCAGGGCTCCATTCTTGGTCCCTTGCTTTTTTTGATTTACATTAATGATATTGTAAATAACATTCGATCATCAATACGTCTTTTTGCAGACGACACAAGTATATACATTATCATTGACGACCCACAAACTGCAGCTTTTATTCTTAATTCTGATCTTGATACTATCAATGTCTGGGCCAATGATTGGCTAGTAGACTTTAATCCAACAAAAACGACTTCTCTTCTTATATCTCGCAGACAGCTCCCAATTGCCCATCCTCCACTAGAAATGAACAATGTTATCTTGAACGAAACCACCTCTCACAGACATTTAGGACTTACTTTCTCTAATACATGTAACTGGTCAGATCACATCCAAAGAGTGACCGATACAGCATGGTCAAGATTAAATCTTATGAGAGCTCTCAAGTTTAAGGTCAATAGACAAGCACTAGAAAAAATGTACTTTGCATTCATACGTCCCTTGCTTGAGTATAGTGACTCAGTTTGGGACAACTGTTCCAATGAAGCAAAAAGACAGCTTGATTCTATCCATCACAAGGCAGCTAGAATAATCACAGGAGGCATCAAGCTCTGTAGCCTTGAAAAACTTCTGGCTGATCTAGGATGGGATTCATTGCAAGAACGTCGCACCAAACATAAGCTCGTGATATTTTATAAAATCATAAATAACCTTACACCGAATTACTTGCAGGAATTTGTACCCCCTCTTGTTCAGGATGGTAATCCTTTTAGACTTAGGAATTCAAGCGATATTCGCACTATTCATACTAACACAAATTTGTTTTATAACTCGTTTTATCCCTCAACAATTAGAGAATGGAATAACTTAGCACAGGAAATAAAAGATGCCAGCTCTGTAGCGTCTTTCAAATACCAACTCAACAGAGAAACAAGGAATCGTGCACCCCCTAAGTATTACTCAGCTGGTTCAAGAAAAGGGCAAATTCTCCATGCAAGATTACGCATGCAATGTAGCTCACTAAATGCCGATCTCTATTGTAAAAATATAATACCTAGCCCGTCTTGCTCATGTGGTGGTTTTGAGAGTGCATACCATTTCTTCTATATTTGTCCTCAATTAACAGCAGTACGTGAAAGGTATCTGGGTGATATCCTTAGAAACCACACTACGCATGAGCTCCTTTGCGGTAAACGGGAGTTTACAAATGATGAAAATGTATCACTATTTCTTAAAGTCTAAGATTTTATAATTAAGTCAAAAAGATTTGAACAATAGGCCCACCAAACTATATACTTGTAAACCAATGTATTTTACTTGTCCAGGCCTGAGCTATGATGTTTAGTCTCGTTAACCTTGTCTATCTTCCAAAATGTACTGAAGGAATACGGTCAACATACTTTTTTTCTTTCTTCCTTTCAACGAATTTTCGATAATTTGAAATAAAACCTCTATTCCCTAGGAATTCGAATTAACGAGATTCAGCTGTATTTAGATAATTTTTTTGCAATCAATTGAATTCGTTTAAAATTTCTAAGTTTTTTTATTGACGGGTAAAATTCATATTGGCGTGACAGAAAGAGGTATTATCAAAAAAATCGTGAACGATGAAAATCCTGTTACTCAAAGGTTGTGTATAACATGAAAGTGATAAAACTGCCATTTGCATGCTCAGAATTTTCCGTGCACGCACAGAACCAACGTCAGACAGGCTCATTTGTACGAACAAAGTTTGGGTTTTTGCACAAAGTGCCATTTTCCTTTGCACATGTTCTAAAATTTACTTTTCCCAGATGATCCCACTAGCTTAACGCACGTGCGAATCAGGCGTGATTTCCAATATATTTGAACAAGCCATTCATCCCTTTAACCCTTAATGCGCCGATCGCAACAAAAGTCGTCTGCTTTTCTCGTCTGTTGAAATGTTAAGAGGCCTTAATGGCAAACAGTGTGAACCCAGATAGGAGCAGTCTGTTCCGGGTCCATACTTTTTGCTTGTATACTTAAATTCGCCAGTAATGTTTGGCAATTATTTGCAGCAGACGACTCCAGCAGAAAACATTTTCAGACGCATTTTTTTCTTGGCGCTTTAAGGGTTAACAAGCGAATTGTGGCGGTACAATGTAACATTTTTTTTTTTTTTTTTTTTTTTTTTTTTTTTTTTTGATCTTTACACTTTATTCTCCCCGTCATCTGACAAACAGAGGGTCGGGGAGGACCATCCCTCTGCATGCCTTACAAACTACAGTAAAGGTATTTTTTTGATTTGATTGTATCTCTAGCTCACCCCTTTCATGCACCTTTCATGCAATTTCAAAAGCCGTTTTGGAATAGTTTAAACAGCCGTGAAGGCACCATTCAGTAGTCTGGTTTTATTTCTTATAGCTTGACCAGTTTATTTGTTAGTGAGTTTTTGTGGTTCTTTAAGAGACATAAAATTACCATATTCAACCTTACAGTTGCACTGAGAACACAAACATGTTAGGTAAAATATGCTAATTGGTGCCGTCCTGGCTGTGATATACATGTAATATCTGTTAAAGGACAAGAAAGGTTAAAGATACAGTATATAAGCATACAATCAAAGCATTACTGCACCTACCCTCAATATTCAGACAGTTGGGTTCAGTTGAATAGCACAGACTTTGCTCAGACTTAAATAAGGGACAGTAATACATACTAAAGGTCTGTATAGCCTTTCATTTTGTTACCACCTCTCAATCACCTTGCTCCCTATTATAAAGATTCCATTTGAGGCAGAAATCCAATGTGTCTGAATATTTAGGGCATGTGTCTGAATATTTTGGTAAAATACCATTGGCGCTTAGCACAGGATGACAGGAGTATCAAATGAAAAAGATACATTATTTAAAAAAGACAAAAAAAAGACAAAAAAAAATGAATCTCTGATAACCTATTCCTCTCACAGCATGGCAGCGCGAATGAGCTTATGTTTATGCAATAAATTTTGTTATTAAAGTGGGGGTTTGCTTTTGTCAAGGGTTATAAATGTTTTAGCTCAATGTATTGTATCTATCAGGTCTTTGTACTTGGTCCATGTGTTTTCAAAACTATCTAAAGAACCTTTTCTGGTAGCTGTATATTGCATTAGCTTATAAAAGTATTTTAACTTATTTTGCAGTGCTACTATGGATAGGGGGTGGTTGGTGCGTTTTGCAGCATATATGTAATACTTGATAATAACAAAAATATGCAATTCTGCTGATGGGTATGTTTTCCCTATGTTAAATATAAACAATTCTTCAACGAATGTCAGATTAATATTGTTATTGTTGAGCCATCTTTTGAAGTCTCCAATTAGATTTTGAGTTTCCTGGCATTGCCAGAGCATGTGATTTATTGTTTCTTCCTCTTGACAAAAACTACACCTGGGGCTTGGTACATACTTCATGTTATACAGGTACTTTTTAGTTGGCAAAATTCGGTGATTTATTCTTGTTTGAAACCATTGCATTTTTGTACCTAATGATAGGTTAAAAGGTAAAGAATATATTTCTTTCCAAGTTTTTTCTTCAATATTGTAAATATGATTCCATTTATACTGGGATGTAGGTTTAACTGAATTTTGATTTAGAATTGTATAAAAATCTTTTCCTCCCTTCTTTGATTTTATTAAAAGGTGTATACTTGCAGGCAGCAATGGTGTATGCAGTTTTTTTAGAGAAACTTATTATATTGTATGTTCTTGCATATGCCATTATTGCCTGCTTTAATCCTAAAAATTGAACAAAATTAGTTTTTATATCATAAGTATGTTCAAATTCATCCTGTGAAAGAAATTCACCATTTTCATGTAACAGATCATTTATGTTCTTTATTCCCTGCTGATCCCACTTTTTTTTATATATATTGGTTGGTTGCCAATCATAATCTTACTGTTATAGAAGATTGGACTTGAAAGAACAAAATGTTCAGTGTCTTCACCAGTAAGTTGGAGAATATCTGAGTATGCATGTAGTACATCAATCCAAATTTTATTTTTTATCTTGTTTTGAATAGCATTAGTATAACAACTTCCAAATACTAATAATTCATTGAAGTTTATTGTATTGTTCATGACAGATTGCCAAGGACTGTTCGATAAAATGACTCTTCTTAACCAAGTTAATTTCATACTATCTATAAATGCTTTCAGATTTATCATTCTAAGACCACCTTCACAATACTGTTTGATAACAACATTTTGTTTAATCTTTGCTGGGCCATTCCACAAGAAGTCAAAAAATATATTAATTAATTCCTTAATTGTTTGATCGGCTGGATTTGGTATTGAAATAAATAGATGATTTAATATAGGGAGGAGAAGTGTTTTCTAGGCGTTGATTATTCAATAAGTATATATTCAATTGTATACTTCTAAGTATTGATATTCATAATGCCTATATTTGTATTCAAAATTCAATTGGTATGTTCCAAGTGGGTGTTGAGCGTTGGTTTGATTTATTTATGGAGGCTATTTGAAAGAAGTTTTCTTCCTAAGGTAAATAAAAGATAAGAAGTTAATTAGCTTTGATCTGTTTCAGCGGTTTAATGCTTTTTGGCAATCTTTCAAGTTCTTAAAAACAATTGTGAAATAATGTAAGGCTATCCTAGACCCCCTTCAAATAATGGGATGTTCGGTCAACGCGAAAGTGAGGGGTTTTGCCATGTCTATATTCATGATATTGTTTTATTTTCGTAAATGAGAAGTCGTATTAGATTAGAACACTGTAGATTTTAATTGCTTTTTGCAGCGGTGAGTTGTTTTGAGCGCATTCTTTCCGTTTTCTGTCCTTATTCACTGTTTTTATCGGTACCAGTGACTTTGACCGATGACCTACATTCGGCGGTTCTACGACTTCTATCTATCGGCTTTTATAAATTAAAGTGATCTAAAGTGGCTTTTTATTACTGATCTATCATCGTAAGGAATGCATTTTCATAAACAAAAGGCTTGCACTATTAAAAGTTGAAATAAAATCGGAGCCAAACAATTAAATAGCTCAAATGAGGGCATTATTTTCTTACGGTCGGTGTCATCGGTTATGTGCGGTACATAATCGGCCAACTAAATATATATCTACTTACTTTACCATGTAGAAATTAGAACATCTAGTGGCGCAGTCAGTAGTGTCGCTGACTCTGAAGCCGGACTTTGATGGTTCGAGACTCAGCAACGCCATATATTTTTTTTGCAAATTAGCTTTTTACATCTATCTCCCCTACTATTGATATGCATCTCGGAAGTTTTTGATGTTTCTCGGGTTTCTAGTAGCGGATCTTTCACTTATAAAATTTTGTCAAATGAAATAGTTGATCCATATCTTAAATATTTTACATTTTCAATGCTTTTAATTACTTTGAAGTGGACAATTTTTCATATGTTATTCACAAATGCATACTCTTTAATATGCAATCAAATTGTTTGCTTTGGATTCTTTTTTAGACAAATAGTAATGCTGCTATCCTAGTGTAGTGTTTTTAAAGTCCGTCAGTCAATAATTATCTTCACAAGCGATGAAGATATGTTATTCAAAGGTTGTATATTGCTTACATGTACATGTTATCCTGCCGTAAGCATTTTCTTTCCTGTGCAAATGCACAATCTACTTGGAGCATGCTCATTTGTAGGTACAGAAGCTGGGATTTCACATGATGTACCATTTTTTCCTTCTTAAAACGGATTTAATGGTTTCGAGATTATCCATCTGACACCCAGCTTTGAACAGGCACTAGCGAATTAGGCGCAATTTCCATTGTATAATTATACATTTGAACTTTATTTAGCTGGTCAATTAGGGCGGTGCTATATGTAAACTGCTTATAACTGTTTGTGCAATTTTGGTAATGGGCATTATGAGGAACATATCTTTGAAATTATTTGAGTATAGGAGATTCAGCGGATGTGGTTTAAAGATTTTCTATCTTAAGCTCGGGTGGTCATTTTATTCAGTAGAGCATAAACAATTTAGTGCTATTCCGTAGAATACATCATGAACACTACAGTGATTAACCACAATCGCACCAACTGACAAAGCTCCGGACCGAGAGTCACTAGGGTTAGGTAAAGCCTGTCTTTTTTTTTTTATAAACCCTTGCTACAGATCAAACATCACTGACAACTGGGTTATTTTTGATGAGTAAGGGAAAGTTATTGCATCCATAAGATTCATTGGATGGGGCAATTTTTTCCATGGAGCTTGTGCAATTTTAAAAGAACAACATTTTGGGAACGTTTGTGTGATATTATTTTTGTTACGGGTCAGTGGTTCAGAATAAGTTGTTGTTTGAAGATTTGTTATGTTTTAGTACTGGTGGCTGGCTATACCGTTCAACAGTCCATATCGGTTTGTTCAAATTTGGTATCTAGGGAGTTTTGAGGAACATTTTCTGTGACATTAATTTGGCCACAGATTCAGAGAGTTGTTTGAATATATAATGACCCTTAGTTTTCAATTGAGCTATTTGGTAGAGGTGTATCATGAGGAACATTTCTGTGAATTCCGAGTTTGTATCAAAACAGCACGAAGAAATAACTAATTAATTTAAATAACATGTAGCAACGCCTTTATATAACATGTAATAACATGTTATGCTATTTCTTGTTATAACTGTTATCTTACCTAAAGGTGTAAGATATCGTCTGTTCCAGAGTTTAATCAGGGTTCTGATTTTTTGAATTTTTTCTTTGAAGTTAATCTGTTGCATTTGTTCTAACTCAATATGAAAGTTTATCCCTAGTAGTTTAAAGGCTGTTTTCCCCCATGATAGTTTCCACCTTGTTTTGATAGATGCTGTACTAAATTTGTTTTAAAACCCCTATCCATACAGCATGAGTTTTTTCAAAGTTAACTTTTAGACCTGAAAACTGTGAATATTCATACAATACATTGAGCGTTGCATTAAGTGATTTACTTGTCCCGTCTAAAAGAAATAGTGTGTCATCAGCATATTGAGAAAGTTTATGTTCTTTGTCGTTTATAATAATACCACTTATGTTCATGTTATTTCTGATCATTATACCTAAAATCTCGGCACAGAGGATAAACAGAAAAGTGGATACCAGATCGCCTTGTCGGCATCCACGACCTATACTGAAAAATGATGACAGGTTACCACATTGGTTCACGCTCAACTTGACATTGTTGTTAAATGTTTTTATCCAAGAGATAATAGATTTACCAAAACCAAAAAATTCCATAACCTTATATATAAACGACCAGGATACTGAGTCAAAAGCCTTTTCAAAATCTACAGAAAGTAGTAACCCTGGTTTATTGTTTTCTTCAGTTTATTGCTTTATATCATAAATAAGTCTGATGTTTTCTCCTATATATGTGCCAGCAATGAATCCTGTTTGGTCTGTGTGTATCAGTTTATGTAGTGTGCCCTTTATTCTGTGTGCGATGACTCCAGAAGCAATTTTATATACACAATTGAGTAAGGAAATCGGTCTATAATTTTTAACAAACTGTTGAGGCTTATTTTCTTTTGATATACATGTAATTATTCCTTCCCTTTGAGTGATTGATAATTCCCCTTTAGAAAACCCAGTGATTGATAATTCCCCTTGAGAAAACCCATAGTTAACAGAGCGTACTATAAATTGACCTATCTTTTTCCAAAACATTTTAAAAAATTCAGCGCTGAAACCATCTCACCCTGGACTTCGATTATTGGACATGGCCCTTAGAACTGAAGCAGCTTCAGGATAGGTTATTGGACCTTCTATTGAGTCTGATTCAACTTTATTTAATTTTTTTGTGTCAATATTTCTAAATAATTCAAACAAATCAATATCGGTTAACTGGCTGTCCTTGCTTGCATATAGGTCTTCGTAAAATATTTTTGTTTCATTTAAAATTTCATGCTGGTCTGTTACTATTTTCCCATTATTTGTTTCTAATTTAGGTATGATCTTACTAGTGTAATTGTGTTTCTCAAGGTTACAGAAAAAATTGGAGGGCTTTTCGTCGTCTTCAATAATTTTGGCTCTTGCTCTTACTAAGAACCCTTGCATTTTGCTTTTTCTTATGTTTTGTAACTCTTCTTTTAAAATTTCAATTTCATCGAGATTAGCACTTGACAGGTTGCCTTCTAAATATTCTATGCTGCTGATTAGTTCTTTTTCTTTTTTTTCTGATGCTTTTTTCTTGTAACTAGAGAAGGAGATTGATTTTCCCCTTAACTCCATCAAGAGTGTTTCAAGGAAAAGTTGATCATTAATTACAAATTGAATTTGGTCATCTGGTATGTTATTAATTTGGTCCATATTATAAACAGGCAATGCATATTGTTTCTTAACTTCGTCTATTTTATTGTTTATTATTTCTATGTAGTCTTTATCATTCAGAAGAGAATTATTATGCTTCCAGAGAGGCTTCCCTTTTTGGAACTGAACAAAAGATATGTCTAGAATAATCATAGAGTGATCTGATCTGTAACTTCCTTCGATTGAACTTTTATTGACTGAAGCAAGTAGATCCTGTGAAATTAGAAAATAATCAAGCCGGGCTTGTTTTATAGGGTATTTTTTCCTCCATGTGTATCTTCTTAGGGATGGGTATGCCTCTCTGAAAGGGTCAACCAGACAGTAATTTTCCTTAATTTGTAAAATTGTATCGTGTGATTTCTTATTATTGATAGTTTTATAATTAAAATAATCCAATTTTTCATTTTGGACAGTATTGAAATCTCCACATAAGATTAAGCTGGCATTTCCTATTCTTTCCGCTATATTTATAAGATTGTCAAAAAAATTAGGGGTGTCCTTATTGGGCCCATATAAGTTTATTAGTGTAAATCTATTTTCCTCAACTGTTAAGTCACTAATTATGTAGTTTCCCTCCGGGTCTGATATGTGTTCATGTATACTGTAGACTAAGTTTTTTTCTGAACAGAATTGACACTCCTCTAGAATTTGATGTGCCAGAACTAAAAAGACAATCATTGTTCCACTGGGATCTAAACAAGCGTTCAGATGATTTGGTGGTGTGTGTGTCTTGGAGGCAATATATGTCACATTTTTTATCTTTTAAGTAATTAAGAACATCTAACCTTTTTTCCAAAGAACCTAAACCCTGACAATTAGCAGAGAGTATTTTTATAGACATATTATAACAGTACTGATGGGCTGCCAGGCTGCGAGTGATGGTAGAGATCAAAGACAATAAAAAAGGATAAACAAGAAAGCTTTGAACTTTCTCCAAACATAAATAGATACAAAAAAGCTTACAGGCCTTGTACAATTGGGCTGTATCATTTGGATATTATGTTTTAAGATTACTCAGTGCTTTGTCAGTACTGTACAGGTATCTGTCACTATATCACTACTGACCCTCAAAGAGCCAGCAAAAAACAACTGTTGTCTGCTAAATTGTCCGCTGCATGTACCCGCTAACAAACTGTGGATCTAGATCAGGTTGCTCCTTCAGGAGCAGTCCAATCCTGATCCACACCCTCTGAGCGCAAGACCACCAAAACACCTCAGCAGGTGACACAGCAGACAACCCCTGTTGTAACTGGCACTCTAAAGGATAAAGGTCCCCAGATGTACAAAATTGAGTGAACAGTTGTAGGGCATAGAAAGGGCGTAATTTGTATGATATGGTACACTTACCAGCGAAGGCAGTCACACAGGCCTCCAGATAAGAGTGCATACTGAGAAAAAAAAAAATCTTAAAGCTTAACCAAAACATTATTATGTTGTGGGTACTCAAAAGAACCGTCTCAATGAGACGGTTCTTTTGAGCACCCAAAACACGTGTTAAAATTGATGAGTAAGGAAATAAATGCGATTTTATGTGCACAAACTGTCGTTATCTGAACCTATAAGTCACATATGCATTCACACAAGTTCATGTGTACAAAATGGGAGCATCATTCTTTAGCCCTTAGTGCGCCAATCGCAAGAAAAGTCGTCTGCCTTCCCCGTCCGCTGAAATGTCCAAGAAGCCTCTATGGCAAACAGTGTGGACCCGGATCAGACCGCTCCTGTAGGAGCAGACTGTTCCGGGTGCACGCTGTTTGCTTCCACACTTAATTCGCCAGGAATGCGAAGCAACCATTTGCAGCAGACGACTTCGGCAGACGACACCTTCAAATGCGCTTTCTTCCTAACACTTTAAGGGTTAAGTACATGAGGCATTAGTGCATTTGTATAAATATGCTAAAGCATACTTCTTATAATATTTAATTATGAAAAAAGTGAAAATCCCAGATTGAATGAATGCACACGAGTTCTGGGCACCTTTTGGTCCCAGTCCAGGCTGAGCAGAATGTTGGAGCTGATATTGACACTCTGGTGGCACCACCAAAGAATCTTTAAAAAGGATTAATTTTTTAAAGAAAAATAAGCAGAAAAATTGGCAGCAAAGTATTTGGTCCCAGGTCAGGCCAAAAAGAGTGTTTGAGCTGGTCTGGTTTCAAACTGTTTGATAATCGGGTGGTGCTCCCAAAGAACACTTCAAAAATAATGCTTTTGTAAGAAAAGGGTAAAGTACAAATAGGCAATAGTATATACAATTATAGAATCATAAGCAAAATAACCTTCAGAGTATCTAACATGTACAATTTTGTTATTGTTTCGGATTTGTGGGTAACTTTGAGGCTAAGTATGGCCCTATTTACAACTTCTTTTCCCTAATTTTACCTGAAATGGGTCAACTTAATGGTAGCATGGCCTTCACAGACCCATCTCAGAGTGTTCCTTTGGAGCACTCTGATTTAGGCCCTTTGTTTTTTTTTAAATATTAGTTTTGGAAAGAATCTGTCAACGACCAAGACCAAAAATAAAGATAAAATTAAAAAGATAAAAATAAATTACCGATCAGCGTGCAAGTTATCATCAAGATTGTACTCCAATTCCAAAATCAAAACCAATCTCTTTACATTGAACTTGGCATGGCTACCACAGGCCAATCTCAGTATACTCCTGAAGTGCATTCTGATTTAGGCCCACAGTGTAAATTACCTGTTTAATTGCCTGTAGAGACACATAAGCAATCAGTGTATATTTCTGGTTACCCCAATTAAAACCCTTTCAAAAGAAAGGGAATTTTGAGGAAACCATAGCAGTCAGGTCTGTAGTCTGTGCCTGAGTAGTCCTCTTGTCGAAACGAAATACAAGAGTAGACTACTACTTGCAACAGTTGCTTGTAACAATGAAACCTGAATTACAGCAACAAAAACACATACTATTTCCCGTTTTGTTGGTAACATTGCCAATAGTGCACATACATGGTGAGTCCAAAATGAAGTGATTGTGTCAACCCTGAGCAGAACAGGCTGATCCAGGTGTCCCCGCAAGAGGATAGATCTCAACCAAAAAACATCATGGATCCAGATCAGCTAGCTTCCTGGCCAACGAGGGTCCATTCTGTTTTCCACTCTGCCTCAAGCCTTGCACACCCTCAAAACACCAGTCACATCAAATGGGGTCTGCCTCTGTGGTCTCTGTCTAAATGTTCTAGAAGCCTCTGGTCAGACAGTGTAGACCCGGACACGAGCGCTCATGTAGTAGCAGCCCAATCCGGTTCCACACTATTTGGCTCTACACTAGAAATAGTCAGCATTGACATCAAATATGTGCTGAGTACGACTAAAGCAGAAGACATTATTAAGGTTCATTTTTTGTCAGCACTTTAAGGGTTTATTGGATACGCATAGGAGTAATAATGTCCAACATGATAAGGATCAAATACACATATACACATATATTAATGCTTTAGGTCATCACACCCACTGCTCTGCCAGCCAAGGGGGACAGCGACGCCGTGCTTGCCTACAATTGTATTAACCCGTACACCCCACCCGAGCCAGTGGGAATTGATAGATCACATGTGCACCAACCCTATCGTGTGGATAGGATTAATACACAAGTGATCCATCGATTCTAAGTCCCAGGTAACTTTGCAAACAAAACATGACCCCTCTCCCACCCCTGGCCCGCAGGGCAGTAGTAGTCCAGGTCAAGAATATTATTACAACCTTTACCCTGCTGAATTGTTCTATAGACCGAAATAGCTATCTGACATGAAAAAGACAAAAGTAAACAGTGGGGATTCCAATCAGCCGACAGAAGTAGACTGATTAGGATTCACACTGTTGCTCTTGTACTCCTATTAATACTGAAAGGAATAATTTAATCTCATATTTTGACCCAGAAGCAGTACTTTAATGCCATATTTACTAACCTACATGTAACTACATAGTATGAATGGCTTCTATGTATACAGTGTAGACAACTACCCTGATAGTGTAATTTTGTGTTTGACAGCAACCAGTATGCTACATGTATACTAGCTACTCTTTCTCTGTGACAGATTTTTTATCTGCTGTTAACCTTTGCAAACAGATCGGACCCCGAACAGGACCACCAGAAGTTCAGTCCAGGTCAGGATCAAAACTGTTTGACAGCCCGCCATACAATAAAAAATAATCGTTTTGTAAAGTTAAATATCAGTCAGTGTAACAACAGAAAAATAGAAAAAGAAAAACCCATACGGATTGCATTGTGCTACACGAAAAAAAGAATGACACTTTTGGAGACAGCACAGTCCTGGTAGTGTCTGAGCTAATTATACTGTACTTTAATTAAAGTAAGCTGCAAATAAGATTGCAATTCTTTATTCTGCTTGCATACGCCAAAGCACCATGGCAGTCACATCAAATGGGGTCTGCATCTGTTGCTTCTGTCTAAATGTTCTAGAAGCCTCTGGTCAGACAGTGTAGACCCGAAGTGTTCATGTAGTAGCAGCCCAATTCGGGTCCACACTGTTTGCCTCCACACTTGAAAGAGTCAACAATGACATCAAATATGTGCTGAGTAGTCAACTAAAGCAGAAGACATTATTAAGGTTCATTTTTGTCAGCGCTTAAAGGGTTCATTGGATAGGCATTGGGGGTAATAATGTCCAACATGGTAAGGGTAGAATACACATATGTTAATGCTTTAGGTCATCACACCCACTGCCCTGCCAGCCAAGAGGGACAGTGATGTTGTGTTTGCTTACAATTGTATTAACCTGCACACTCCACCCGAGCAAATGAGAATCAATAGATCACATGTGCATCAACCCCATCCTGTGGATAGGATTAATACACAAGTGATCCATCAATTCTAAGTCCACGATAACTGCAAACAAAACACGACCCCACTCCTACTTCTGGTAGCAGTCCAGGTCAAGAATACTATTGCAACCTTTACCCTGCTTAATTATTCTATAGACCAAAATAGCTATCTGACATGAAAAAGACAAAAGCAAACAGTGGGGATTACAATCAGCCGACATAAGTAGACTGATCAGGATTCACACTGTTGCTTTTGCACTGGTATTAATACTGAAAGGAATACACTCACACAAACTTCTAAGCGGTCACCTAGCAATTCCAAAATTTTGACAATTTTTTTAATCATTTTTAACTAGTTTTAATTTCATGTTTTGACATATTGTTTTGAGAGATGTCATACAAAAAGTTATTCCATGATGTTTCACGTGAAATTAATGAAGAACCAAATGCCCGTGTTAATAGGACAAATACGTGGTGATTTTAAGGTGACCGCTTAGAACTTTGGGCAAGTGTATTATAATCTCATATTTTCGACCCAGAAGCACTACTTTAATGCCATATTTACTAACCTACATGTAACTACATAGTATGACAGGCTTCTATGTATACAGTGTAGACCACTACCCTGATAGTGTAATTTTGTGTTTGACAGCAACCAGTATGCTGCATGTATACTAGTTACTCTTTCTCTGCGACTAGAAGCCTCTGGTCAGACAGTGTAGACCCGAAGTGTTCATGTAGTAGCAGCCCAATTCGGGTCCACACCATTTGCCTCTGCACTTGAAATAGTCAATAATGACATCAAATATGTGCTGAGTAGTCAAATAAAGCAGAAGAAATAATTAAGGTTCATTTTTGTCAGCGCTTTAAGGGTTCATTGGATAGGCATTGGGGTAATAATGTCCAACATGATAAGGGTCAAGTACACATATGTTATTGCTCTAGGTCATCAGGCCAAGAATATTATTGCAACTCTTACCCTGCTGAATTATCCTATAACCCCCCCCCCCCCCCCCCGCACAACAGTTAAGCAGGACATCAGACCAAATTAAAACTGTCACATGAAAAAAGGCAAAAAAGGTAAACAGTGGGGATCCCAATCAGCCGACAGAAGTAGACTAATCAGGATTCACACTGTTACATTTGCACTCAGCCTGTTAATACTGAAAAGGAATTATTTAATCTCAAATTTCCACCAGCAGCAGGGGAAAAGTCAGTACTTTAATGCCATATTTACTAACCTACATGTTACTGCATAGTATGACTGGCTTCCATGTATACAGTGTAGACCGTAATTTTGTGTTTGACAGCAACCAGTATGCTACATGTATACTAGTTACTCTTTGACAGATTTTGTCATCTGCTGTTTACCTTTGCAAACAGTTTTGACCCTGATCAGGACCACCAAAAGGTCGGTCCAGATCTGGATCCAAACTGTTTGACAATCTGCCAGTTCGAAAAAAAACAAAACTTTTGAAAAAGTTTATGCAGATGGCAGAAAAACTTGAAAAATTACCCAGCTTGCAAAGAGTCCCAAGATAGAGAAGCTTACATACCTGATCTTTTGTAGAATTGAATCCAATAAAATGTATCCGTTTTGTCAAGTTAAACCACATTCTGTCAATATCAGTCACAGTGTAACAACAGAAAAATAGAAAAAGAAAAACACATGTAGATTGAATTGTCCTACACCGCAAGAGAATGACATTTTTGGAGACAGCACAGCCCTCGGTTAGCCAATGACTAGCCAAAAGCTCTGCTGTCTGGAGTTATACTAATTAAAGTAATCTGCTATTAAGATTAAATTTTTAATCAACCTCGAAATGTATCATATCTTCTGCGGTGCAAGCCAAGCAATTAGGAAATGCTTCATTCATTCACTATACTTCACCACTCACACTGACCCTTATTTGAAACTTAGTCTACTTTGTTTTTATTGCATTGTCAATGTTATCGTGGAGGTCAAATTTGATCCTTTTTCCAACTGTTGTCTTTCCGTAGACTGATCCATTGAAATACCAGGCCACTTCAATGGCAGGATGTTCAGTTAATCTATGTATAAGTTCAATGTTCAATTTCGTCACATCGTCAACCAACCTATGACCAGCTGATTTCATTGCTTTCCTCTTCTTCATGATAGTGGACTTAACAGTGGTATTTGTCACTTTCATCAGGATCGGCTTGGGGCCTCCTGGCCTTCCAGGTATACGGTGTACTGCTACTACCTAGTTGGGGGACAGTGTAGCTTCCTGTTGTCCAAGGAGATCGCTGACTTTACGCAGTAGTGTAGTTTCAGTTTCCCTTGCTTCTTCTCGTACATTCATTATTTTAATATTGTTCTTCCTAGAATACTGCTCATTGTAGTTTGATTTTTCAAGAGCTAAATTTGCTGTTTTCTGAAAAGTCTGGTTATCTTTCTTCATGTCAATGATTTTCAGCTTCAGTTGATCATTTTCTTCGCGCAACATGTCAACTTCTTCCTTCCATTTTTTGGTTTTCTCTTGCACCTTAATGTCAATTGTCATTTCAATGTTTTTATTAATTTCAATCATGACATCTTCTACTGTCGTCTTGATGAAAGTTTTCATGTCACTTTTTGTCATGACATCTTCAGTTTTTGTATTTAGATCATTGACACTGGTTCTCACTGCCTTCAATTCAACCGCCAATTCCTCAATCTGATGGCTCAACAGTACAAGTTCCTCAGCACTTGAATTGGCCACTTCTGAAAAGGCTCTTTTGCACCGTGTAGCATCGACTCCGGAACTTGCTACCAACTTTATCGTTTATAAACAAATGGCAGGCATGACGACGGGAAGAAAAAGTTGTTATTATACTGTTTTATCACGGCGTTATGCGTTAAGATGGATATATTTTTATCTGAACATATTTGTCTTTGAAATATACACCCAACAATGATATGAAAGTGATTTTTAGTTGACTTTTGTACTGTAATTGTAGCTGCCTGGTACCGCGAAAAATCATGTCAGCTTCAAAACTCACCTTGTAATCTTGTAAGTGGAGGATGCCAATTCAATCCGCTATTATGCACATGTATTGACTTCACTAGCGTATATATTGAAGCAAAAGTTTTCTCCAAAAACTAACGGAGCTGGATATAATCAAGAGAAATTTCCGACGACTTGAGTACGGCAATTTGCGACACAACACAGAATCGCAGGACGGCGTCTTGCTAGTGAACAGTACGGCGACTTATTTTGAAAATGATAGAATTCTTCTCGAAAAAGCTGTCGTTGGGAACCAACCAATGTCCATAATGATTCAAGAGGGTCAGTATGGTCTATTATGGATACATAGTACAAATTTGTGAAAGTATTCAATCAGATGTTCCCGTGTTTTACTCTACTGAGCGTGACGTTGAAAGGTGACGTCATAAGGCATTATTTGTGATGAAATCGGAAATGTTATTTATGGGTCAGCATTAAAACCCCAAATCACCACCAATCCTGACTTCAATTTTCCCTGTCCCATCACACACTCCAGCACACCAACTTACTTGCCCAGATAAATGAAACACTTCGACAAACTGTTGCCTCGTGTACTAACATACTTGTCGGGTGGGGGGGGGGGGGAGGACTCTGATGTTTTCACACATAAGTAGGCTCAGACCATTTTTGGGGGTTCAAAATCTTTAAATTTCAATATTTTTTGGGATTTTCATGTATATATATATATAGATGAGAGTACCCCCCCCCCCCCCCACACACACACAAACAATGGGCATACATGTACGTATATGTGCACCAGGGTTTGGTGCTCATCGCATTTGCGCATGCGCGGATCCAGATTTTCACTTTTTCTCGTCTGCTTAATTTACAGAGGGGCCCATATGCTTAGGTCCCTTATCAGTTTATTTTTTTTCTAACGGAAAATTATAGTATTTGTATAATCGCCCTGTGAGGGGCCCACGCACGACGCGCAAAAGTCTGCTTTAAAGGTTGTGGTTATCCTGGTTGTGAGATTGTATGGAATACGTGCTGGTTAGTTTGCGGTTGAGCCTGGTCCGATATGGTTTTGTGGAGGTTTGTGGGTGCTTCCACGGACCCTCTTGTATTAATTGTACTGAAAATGTTGCAGGTATTCATGCGTGTATCCGGGGGAGGGGGCAAGGGTCTCTGGATCCCCCTGAAAATAGCAGAAATATAGTATTCCCTTGCAATGCTGGTCCAGTGAAGAATCACAGAGTTGCCAACTTAGCATTCAATGTTGGGCCATCATCGGTTTGCCAGCAAATTCACTATATGATGGCGTTTCGCTGGTGGCCCCATGTCGTCACGCTAACTGTCCCCTATCAAAAAAGTAAAAGTTGAACCCCATGCCCCCCCCCCCCCCACAAGTATTGAGGCTTAACACCCCCTCCCCCAAAGCTTCCTAGCTACGCCTATGTGGTTTTCGTCTTGGTGTAACCAGAGTCGTTTGAACTCGATCAACTGGCTTTGTGGTTGTAGGCTTCGGCTCGTATTATAACTTAATTATTTCCCTTACTACTGACACAAGTTTAAACATTTACAAAAAAGCTTGGTCTACGCTGAACAATTCATATTTCAGACCCTGACTGGGTGTCTAATCTCGATGCACTTACAACACAATTCAAGTCGAAATCGAGAGTACAGGTTAATTTTACAATTTGTAATAAGAGGAGTGGATATATTATGTTTTCAAATATCCACCCACGGTTGAAGAAATTAACCAAACCACCACATTAAACCCTTTCTAAATAGAATTTACTGTCCTGCCAGCTAAGAGTGACAGTGAGAGCAACCTTTAGGATAGGATTAAAACGGCATCTTCTAACGTGAGGTGTACTGTACGAGTTAATGCTTAACATTGTACTAGCATTTTACTAGATACTTAGCAATTGTAAACAACATAAAACGTCACTGTCACTCTTCGTTGGCACGACAGTCGCTAATCAGTAAAATTTGGGGTCAAAAATCGCTAATCAGTAAAATTGAGACCCCAAAATCGCTAATCAATAAAATTTAAGGCCAAAAATCACCTGATCAGTCAAATTTACACCTAAAAATAAGTAATCAGAAAAATTAAGACCCCAAATTCATTATCTGAAAAAATAGCCTCCAAAATCGGTATCAGTAACGGTTTATTGTAAAAACGGATTGGAATACTTTTTTCCATCGAAAACGTGTCATTTCGATATTTGGTATTTTTTCGCCCAAAAATCGCTAATCATTAAATTTTAGGCCGAAATTCGCTTATCACTAGCACTTAACATTCTGCTATTCGGTCAAATTAACCCTAAAATGGCTAATCGTTAACTTTTAGGGCCAATATTCACTAATCGCTTAATTTTATGGCCATAATTCGCTATTCAGTTATCCCCATAAATTTACACCCTTGCACATGTACATGAGATTGGGTACTACGAGCAGCCAAACGCTCAGACTAGCCTGTGCATTCGCGCAATCTCGCCAGGGCCTTTGTTGCTCTCATACGCAGTGCAAATGGATGAAGGTAGAGAAGTAAGTCTCCTTAAGATCTACGTTAGTCTCCGCAAATTAAATAAAACTTTTGCGAATATGCGATAAGTACCAAAGTGTCGTGACACTGTGCTGGCCCATATTTGGTGCTGAGGTGTTTGGTGTGGTGTGTTTTGGGACATGAGGTTGTTTGAAGCTGGAGAGGCTGGTTTTGGTGTTTGTTTAGGGTGATTTGGGTGGTTTGGGGAGTTTTCACGGACAAACATGTCGATGCAAATTGCCGTACTGTAAATTTAATGTTTTTTTCAAGTTGCCGTACTTCGGACTGGTAAATTGCCGTACTCAAAGCGTTTTCTGTTTTTGATAATATATCAGTCAAATCAAGATCATTACAAAGAAAACTTATACCGAACGTGATTTCCAATATACTCATTATTTTGGAATTGAAAATTAGGTGGAAAACGGTTTTAAACTATGCAGAAACGAACATTTCTCGATGGGACATGCTGTTTTAGCGGTACCAGCTGGCAGTGTTTCATGATGTTTTGTAACTTACAGCAAGAATTGATCAATTTGGCGGGCACGGACAAGTGTTTGCCTTCTCTAAAGACGAATTCTATTCACTTCGAAGGCAGGCGCGCATTACAAACCGCTAAAAAAAAAAACGTTTGACTCACCCCACTACATGCCATGTCTGTGTTGACATTCCATTCACCTGGTAGCAAGTTCCGGAGTCGATGCTACACCGTGTTTTGGCTTTGGCAGGTGTAGTGTGCCCAGAGGAGACACCAGCTTTCTTTTTGTCATTTTGTTTTCCCTTGTCACTCATTTTAAGATGATGTATGACTCACAAGCAGGTAATATGGTAGTATTATACTTGTAGAGGCAGTCCACAAATAATTATCCAGGTAATCCAGGTAATTACAGAGCTATTTCATTGAGGTATTTTACTGAGCAGTACTAAGCACTGAGTCTTTAACTGTAAATTTTCAAATTATTTTTAAAAATTCATATCATTTTTCACTTATAACTCCAAAATTTCAAATTAACATCTTAAATTAATTCCATATTCAGAATCTCTGCAATTCTCAGAGATTCTATCTCCACCATGGTATAAATTATTTCAAGAAATTCCCATTAGTTCCAGCACAATTGCACAAAAACTGCAGAGCTAATTTTAACACAACATTCTAGTTCAAGCTCTAAAACTACTCTCTCAATGTAACATTTTGATTGACATCTTTTGACTTGTGTTATTTGCCCTTTGCTTAATATGCTCAGAGTGCATCTATGCACAGATGTAACTTCATCATCTTGGATGTTGGAACCGTTTTGAGAAGTTGGCAGGGATGTTCCTGAATACTTTTCATCGAGATAAGGATTTCGAAAAAATGACGTAGTAAAACTCATTGCAAAAAACAGGTCTAAAACATTTCAGGTGGAGTTTAATTGTTAGTATAATTCAAACTTCTAAGTTTTACATGGAACTTTATTTTCAAAACGATGTGCCTGACTCCTCAAAGCATGATAAATCCTAAACTGTATCACATTCCTTTAATCTTCCCAAGCAAATACAGGTGTGACAAAGTATAAAAAACTCGGTTCACCCCACAGATTGCTTGTACTGATGTTTCAAAGATGCAAAATAATCAGACTATACCACATTGTATTTTTTCCATTGAAACAGGTAAATAACGGTAAATGTAATACTGCAGTATGAGGCAGTTAATGTAATATACCTGTATAAAATACCCATTACCTGGATTAGTTCATATTTTTGTTTACAACGATTCTCATCTATCTTTGAATCAACTGTACGTCTTGCCGAACGTATGTGAAACATCCTTCATTACCGATTATTGACCAAAAATTTCCCAGTTCTTAACATTACAGCTTACACACGGGGTACATGGGGACAATGAGGGACATAAATATAGTAGACCTATCACCTTATGCAAACAGCCGTACATCGCGAATGCCCATTGCGATTTTTCTTTCATAACAAGCTCCAACTGTGTCACATTTCAACAGATACGAATGCATATTGGCGATCAAGTACGTTATTTTTGCAATAGGAAAATCAGTGCAATACAGACTAAACATAACTCATGATTAAGACATGAAACACAATCATTTTGTGAGGGATCAGTCATGCACAGACCCAGAGAGGAGGTTGGGGGGGGGGGGGACAGGTGGCCCAGACTCACCTTGAAAATCACAAGTTCTATAGGGTATAAGCAATTGAGTTCGACAACCACCCCTGAAAAATGTTGGACCCCCTTTGGAACCAAAAAGTATCTGTAGTTTTCTTTAAAACTGACAGTTGATCCCACTGTAGATTCTGTCCTGTCCCCCCCCCCTCCCCCCCCTTCTAAGACGAAAAATACTGGATCAGTGCATGTCAGTCATGCTTTTTAGTGAGCTTATGGATTACAATAAAGGCATGTCAAATATGCTTGGCGTACGTATATACTGGACAGTGGAAGATTTCTGAAACAAAACGACCAGTACATGTGGATAATTGTTTTCAGCTATCAGATAAACCTCAAAGCTTGCAATAATATATAAACTAGCACTTGCGAGAAGGTATTAAAGAGAAACGAGAAAAAAGAAAGAAAAATTAAATGATGTCCCTGAGGATTGAACCCATGACCCCTTGCAAAACAAAGGATTGTCTCATGGACTTAACCCCATGGCCACAAAGTTGTTCTATGTAGAGACTTCGCACTTAAAACTATATATTTTTAAATAAGAACAAAACAACAATAGGCTTTAAAAATATACAAAAAATAAACAAGCTGACACTCATTAATTGTAAAAATATGACCCCGTGTATTTTTCTAATAGTAATTCATGGATAAATTCACATCTCCTTAACCAAAAACGGTAGTATATACTTGCCAAAGCAGACAAAATTTAACGGTAGCACGACGAGCGTCTCTTACTGAATGATAATTCGGATGTAACATTATTTCGGCATCAGCATTGTTTGCACTGTAAAATGTGAGAAAGTAGGCGTATTTTCAGCTTCTAAAATAGTCCAGCCCTGCTTTCATGAGATCATGTAGTCATATTTGTATATTTTAAGCCTTAGAACATGTAAAAATGGCCTGAAAAGACCAAACACAGACAAAATAACTAAATGTGATCGTTAAGATTAAGTAATATTACATTATGAAGCCATAATTTCGACACCTTGAAATCTTTGGTCATGGGTTCTCAATGTTAATTTGCACAGCTAAGCTAAAAATTGTGGTGTCGAAATAATGGCCTCATGTTTTGCTATGGATATATTTACACTAAATCCCCACAATATCAGCCATTTTGGGGAAACTGGGGGTCATAATATGGATTTTTGCGGTATTAGGGAAGCACCCAAGAAATTGTTTGGTATGTATTTGAAGAGAGGGAAGATCGTCTTCTTCAGAAATAATGTCATTTATATTATATTCATACATTTCTAAAATAGGATTTTACCGGGCCGATTTTACCCCTTCGTGAACTTAGCCCTTTCAGGACGATAAGCCCTAGGGACCACAATCTGGTGGTTAACAGTCCACAGATCTTTGCCCTCTTTCCTACTTTGACCAATGATCACATGCTTTTTTTTGTGCATTAACATTTGCAATGTCCTGAGGATTCCAATGTTAGGGCTGTTTCCAATGTTAGGGTTGTTTTGCGGTATTTAGCTCACCTGAGCTGAAGGCTCAAGTGAGGTATTAGTATGCCAATGTTCTGGCCTCCTCTTTTCCATTCATATTTTCAAAGAAATATATCTCCAAAGTCAATTGGCCAGTTGTATTCAAATTCCATGTAAAGCATCATCAGGTAGGGGGAAAGGCTGCACAAGGTTTTGGGGCTGATTGCATTGGAATTCTGGTTGCCATTGCAACATAAAACTCTCATTAACTTACAATGGGGTAAACTTTAAAAATCTTCTTAGAAATCATCAGACATACAGCTTACATATTTAGTATTTAGCAATGTCCTCTACATAAATCCTGCCAATCAAGCCCCTGAGGTTCAAACTGGCCATGCCCTGGGGGTCATTAGCTTCAATCAACTTATAATGAGGAGAAACTTTTTTCTCTCTCTTAAACCAAGAGGCCTACTTATATATTTTGTATGTAGCACTGTTGAAGGTCCCCTAGATAAATCTGGGTTTAAATTGGCCACACCACAGGGGTTATTCTCACCCATAGACTCATAATAGAATAGCTGAAAAATCTTTTGAAACCATGAGGCCAACAGCTCAGGTGAGTAGTATAGGCTCATTGAGCCTCTTCTTGGCTTAGGGCTCGTTAGATTGGGAATTTTGTTCTTGTAAAGCTAAAAATGCGGGAATTTGAATTATCCATTGATGAAAATGAGTTAAAAAGAAATGCATAAGGCAGCAGCAAATAAATAAAGAAAATCTCGAAAACAGGATTTTTAAGGAAAAAAAATCCTGTTGGAATGGGCTAAAATTCTGACCCTGAAAGATCTCTGACATGTGTTTGCTATATTTAGACAGAGTTGAAAGAATTAAAGGAGAGGACTCAGATTGAGAAAGAAGCTTGGGAGGAGAACTACAGGAAGAAACAGGAGAATTTCCTGATGGCCAAGGAGAGGGAGTTGAAAGATAGTGTGAAGAAAGACAGAAACAAGGAGATAGAGCTAGTGATCAGACAACTAGAGGAAGACGCTACAGCTGCACAGGAAGACTATGAGAGAGTAGCAGAGAACAGGATCAAGTGAGCATAGATCCAGAAAGGGAAATTTAATTAGCGTAAAATTTTAATTATTTTCTTACCCCTCAATTTAAACATGTGTTTTGGGTACTCAAAATAACCGTCTCATTGAGACGGTTATTTTGAGTACCCACAACATATGTTTTCGATGAGAAATAAAGAAAATAGTTTTACAATACACACTCTCATCTGGAGGCCTGAGTGAGTCAACAAGATAATACTATCAAAATTTTAAAACTGAAGTGAATAGAATCATAATCATTATGTCTTCTATCCTACAGTGGGGAGACATACTGATTTTGTGCTGTTCATCTGTCGATTCCTATATCTGGATGTCAGCGCAATTTTGTAAAAAAAACCCTGGCCAGTTTTCTGCCAAACTTTACGGGATAATCCATTGTAGGTCTACTTATTGCATATTAATAGGCTAGTTAACGTCACTGATTTTAGGCAGAGTAAATCCCTTCACCGGGGGCACTGCATTGTGTACTTGAACAAGACACATTAATCCCTACTTAGTACTGGTTCAACCCAGGAAGACCCATCCTGAGATGACTGAAAAACTGTTGACTGAGACGTAAAGAATCAAATCAAACAGATAAGTTAAAAATAGTAAGTGAGTATGATCAGGAAATACCACAATCACAAACTGCAGACAACCCCGTGGCACCGCGAGGAAGAGCCGCTCAAACATCATGAGACACCAGGAAGACAAATTAAGCAAAGCAATCAGCTCTCTTTTCCCCATCAAGATGATTGCAATACTAGAATGGACATAAAGTAACGTACAACAAAACATAGAACAATTACAGACTCTCACAATGGGAGTTACAATAAACAAAAAGTCAACAACAACAGAACCACCGCCTTAGAACGGACAGCAGCCTAAGCCACCAGGGGGCTTAAATGCATTTTACAGGTACCAAATCTTCGCCCTAGATTCTGCTGTTGTTGAAGTACAAGAAACGTTCAGCTCGCATGGAGGCCATCTAACTAATGCAATGTATCATCATGGAAAACACTCTAATCAAATTAACCCTCCATGATGAAACAAAGAAAAGGGCTCATGACTCACAGATAGTCAGAGCTAAAGAAAACCTCAAGTTGAGCCACGGTGGGTCTAGCTACAGATAAGCATCAGACACCAACCTACCGATTAAAGCTTTACGTCAGAGCCGTCATAGAGTCTGAGGCCTGACCCACCGTCGACCCTTAAGACCCTTACTGTATTTTTCCAAATATTAAAGTTTGTCAGCACAACTCCTTGGACAGATTGGTGGATTTCCACTATAGGATAAAGCTTGTGTAAAACGGGCACTCAAAAATAGACAAAAGAAAGATCTTCATCAATTTGCAGCTTAATGGATGTCGAAAGTATTGCAGAATGCTCCTGAAATACTTTTGACCTGCATTAAGCAATAATTGGTCTTGAAAACCAATTTTCGGCCTTTTTGAGAGTAGCTGTTTTACACATGTTTTAACGTACTTTATACAGGTGATCGGTTGCAGGTCTAGTTATGTTCCACTTCAGTGATTTTTTGCAGAGTTGTGGCAATGATGTTTTGAAATTTACAGTTTATTTAACTTTTTAGCACAACTTTTCTTACTGGTTGGCAGATTTACACCCAATTTTACTGGAGTGGTCACTGCCAGGTATTGTTGTGCATATTATCAGCATGTACAGCTTCAAATGATTTTTGGCAGAGGAACAGCCCTTGATGCATTGCATTTTCCATATTAAAGCTTAATATAACTCTCTAATTATAAAAACGGCAATTTACAATACCAAATATAATAAGCCATACCATGCTAAATGGATGGAAAAAGGTGGGAGACATGTTTTTCCTATTACCATAACCTCTAATTCTATTTGAGCTGTGACATGAGATTTCCAAGAATGTGGTATGTGCACCAGCAAGGCCTAAGATCAGCCTGCGCAAATGCACAGTCTGATCAGAGCCTTTGCTAGTCGCTTGAATATTCTATGATGGTTAAGCTACTGACTGAACATTATTTGGAGTTACTTAGCTTAAAATGAGGCTGCACAGGCTTGTCTGAGTCTACACATGTCAAAATGCCAAATTGGTGGAAATCATATGTCCCGGCTCATTTATGTTTAATTTGTTCTGTATTACAGGAGAATCCGGGAGAAATATGACTCTGAGATGAGAGAGATAGAAAGATCAGAAAAACAAGCTATGGAGAGATACAATGAAATGAAGGTAGGAGTGCACCAGAAAAATAGTTCTTGCACACTGGATAAAATTAGTTGGGTCTCATCTTGAGAAAACCTGATTTTGTTGATGGCAAAAAACAAAGGTGCAGACCAGCCTACACATTGTCACAGTCTTTTACTTTTTCTCCAGGTTACACATGTGGTCTGTACACTGTATTTAGTAAAACCTTGATAATTCAAACTCTGCTTGTTCAACATTAACTGCTAACTCAAATTAAATTTGAGATTTATTGGTTTCAGAAAATGGGTTGTATAGTGGCTGTGAAACCTGTAGACCTTCTTGAAAGTATTCAAAGCTATTGTTGGGCAGAGGTGTGAAAGTAACATGCCAGACTTATCGGAACGTCATGAAAAAAACAATCAAGAAAAAGCTGATCAATACCAAAATCTTGTGTTTGGCTTGGTTTCATGCTTTACGCCCCAGTCAACAGCTAAGATCATGTTAGGACAGTCAGTTCATCTAACCACACTTTTTTCCTGGGTAAGCTTGACTAAGCAGGTAATCAGTACTTTGTGCACATACTTTTGAGCTTGTAACTGACAACAACCCTTCTTGAATTGGCGGAAGGGAGGAGAATGACCATAGAAATTATTTCATGATCAATCTCTACGAAAGTATTGGACCAGGCCCGGATCAAACTCGCGACCCCTGGATCTGCAGTTAGGCACATTACCGACTGCGCTATGCTGCCCGGTGTGTGCAAATTAAAATTTTGCTTGTAGTTGCTTTAAATGAAACAATCATATTGATTTCTATTTCACTGACAGGCACGTCTTACAGAAGTAGAAGGAGAAAATGAATGTTTGAAGGTATTGATGAAACAGAAAGATCAGGAAATCAAGGAGCTACAGAAGGTGGGTGATTCATGTGTTTAGTAAACAGAACTTGACTGGTTCTTGTCTTACTTGGAGTATGCCAGTAAAAGATAATTTTTTCTGCAAGTTGTAAGATAAATTATTCACCGTCAACCATGCAGGAGTCAAGCTATAGCACTCAGACAGGGAGAAGTTTAGTGGGTTTGAATGAGTAAGATTTTTAGATTCCTGCATATGTGGAATAAATATGCCCTCATCTTTGAAAAAGTTAAGGGGGCATATGAAGATTGTTAGGGCCCCCACCATTCGTTGCAGAAGTTTGAATATGGTTATTGGCTGATAAATATTTAATTGTTTTCAGCTTGTCTGTCCTTCCATCCATCTGTCCGTCCACTGATGTGGTCCTTTTTAATCCAATTTCTTCCAAATTACATACACGAATTGCTTTCATCAAACTCTCATTCAAGTTCAAATATGTGTTTTGTCCATTGAACGATAACCAAGATGACCGACAAAATGGCCGCCACCTATCAGTTTGCACATGTGGACACTACCTTAGTCATTTATTACCCCATTGCTTCCAAATTTCATATATGGGTTACTTTTATCAAACTCTCGCCCAAGTTCAAATATGGGCTTTGTCCAATAACCAAGGTGGCTGCCAAAATGGCCGCCACCTGTGGACACTCTAACTTAGTCATTTATCATCCAATTTCTTCCAAATTTCATATACTAATTACTTTTATCAAACTCTTGCACAAATTTGAATATGGTTATTGGCTGATGAACACATATGGTCAGTTAGCTCTTGTGGACACTCTAACTTAGTCATTTATCATGTGATTTCTTCCAAATTTCATGCATGAATTACTTTAATCAATCTTTCACCCAAGTTTGAATAAAGTTTTATCCTGTGACCAATAACAAGATGGCCACCAAAATGGCTGCCCCCTGTTTGCACTTTCTTCCAAATTACATAAATGGATTACTTATATCAAACTCTGGCCCAAGTTCACATATGAGCTCTGTCCGATAACTGAAATAGCGGCCACCTGTCGGTTTGCACTTGCTGACTCTCTAACTTAGTCATTTATCACACGATTTCTTCCAAATTTTATATACTAATTATTTTTATCAAACTCTCGCCGTTGTTTGAAAATGGGTTTAGTCCAATAAACGATAACCAAAATGGCCCCTACTTGTCGGTTTGCACTTTTGGACACTCTAATTTAGTTATTTATCACCCCATATCTTGCAAATTACATATATGGATTACTTTCATCAAACTCTACACCCAAGATCAACTGTGGGTACTGTCCAATTAACAATAACCAAGAAGGCTGCACAAATGGCCGTCGCCTGTCAGTTTGCAAGCCTGGACACCCTAACTTGGTCATTTATCACCTCATTTCTTCCAAATTTCATATATGGACAACTTTCATCAAACTATTGTTCATGTCTGAATATGGGTTTTGGACAATGAACGATTATGAAGATTGTCACTAAAACGGATATCCCCTTTTCACTGCAGGGAATTATGCGGGGCTCTTTGTTGGAGTCTGACTGTTCTATTTCAAATGATTCTTGATTGTCAAAAACATGGGCACCACAAGTTATTTTTCACTATGCATATGTAACATAATTTATGTAAATCTTCTTGTTAGGAGCCCAGTGGCTCGGTGGTAGAGTGTTTGACTCAAGAATGAGGGGTTGCATGTTCGAGCCTCACTGGAGGCACTGCATTGTGTCCTTGAGCAAGACACTTATCCTCTGCTTAGTACTGGTTCAACCCAGGAAGACTCATCCCAACATGACTGAAAAAATGTTGACTGGGACCTAAAGAATCAACACAAACAAACAACAGAAAGAAACTACTGGACAGATTTGAAAATAATATATAAGGCTCAGATGGTTCTCGCATGGTCTTTAAGATTGTTTTTATCTTTCTAATTGATAGAAAAACATTGCCACTACTGGGCAGATTAAGGTTTTCCTATACTTTCAATGAGAAAACTTTTAAAAAAAAGCGACTGGTCTAACCTGAAAACAATTTAGCATATGTGGATCAAACTGAACCTCTACCAGAGCCCTCTTGTTCACTATAGTAAACAAACCAAATAAAGCTTACCCTCTTCTGCAGTTGTGATTGGCGCTCTATTAGAGTTTTTAAGGCAGCTAAAATAAAAACATAATTTAATTTTTCAGTTAACTGACAAGATGCATAAAGAGAGGGACAGAGTCTCTGACATCATCCGCCAGGAGTTTGCTGATAGACTTGTATTTACTGACGAAGAAAACAAGAGAATAAAGAATCAGATATCTGAGTTAAAGGCAAGACAGAGGATAGAGTTAGATAAATCAAAGGAAGAAATTGAAGAGATTAAGAGACAGAAAGATGAAGAAATGGAAGAAGTACATAAAAGGTATAACATCAAATTCTATATAGGGAAGAATGCAAAGATCAGGAATCGATACAATCAAGTACCACACCTGACCCAGGATACCATATGGGAAAGGGACAAATATACAAGAAAGCATCACATACAGGGGAGCCAAGAAGTCAGCCTTTCCCAGCAGGTGACCACCAGGCTGCATGACACAGACAGGACAATATAGCAAAGACAAACACAAAATAAAGAAGATCCACAAAAGAAATACTGCCTTGGAACGGTCAGCAAGAAAAATACTGGTGGGCTTAAACTAGTTTTACTTTGCCAACCTCACCCTTAATTCTGATGTGGATCAAAACACATAGATGTTTGGTTCACATGAAAGATCCCTTACTTATCCATGAATCATCTCCTAGTACATCAGTACATACAACTGAATACGGGAGCAAAGGAAATCAAACAGTTAAACCCCGGTGGGCCCAACAACAGACTCTGATCTTACATACGAGGGTTGTCCCAGTAAATCGTGGACTTTACAAATATATCAAAAACCTAATGTCGCAGAATAATAAAACTTTTTACATATATCAAATACTATATTACACGCATAATAAGTAAATTTTGAGAGAATTGAAGCGTTGGTTTTGATTATAGCAGCATTTTAATAAACCCTGCTAGGGGCGTACGGACCACGTCAAAATTTTCTTAGAAATGTAGTCATATCGTTGTCTTTTAACAACTGTTTTCGACACAGTTACTCTAAAATATGCTAAAACGTCACGAACAGCGGACAACATAATTATTCTGACGTCAGCATGTCAAGTTTCGAACGTCTCACGTCATTCATATGCGAATGCGGCAAGTTATACATGCACCACTGCCTTTTGAAAATTGAAGAAAATGACGACTTATGACGACGCAACGGCCCGAAGAATAGAAATGAATGTATGTGTCAAGGGTAGAATGACACCCATACAAACATTAAAGCAGATGCAAAGCACGGATAGATATACGAATGTGTCTAAACAGCTTGTGTTTAAGTTGCATGGCAGATTTGGTGATGGGTGGACAGGCAGTTATCGTCGTGGATGACCGCCATGCAAGGATAGAAAGCAGACTCTGGCCGTCAAGAACGTTATTGAAGACAGTGCGCGAAGTAGCAGTTAGTGTCGGTTGCAGCAAGTCTACTGCTCAGCGCGTTTTAACTGCAGACCTGGGTTTGTGGTACGTATCCACTAGATAGGTACCGAGACTACTAAGGGATGAAGAAAAATCTGCTTGTGTCGACGCATTAAGGCGATTCTTGGATATAAGTCGATCAGACCCAACAATTCTTGATTGCATCATCACTACGAATGAAATGTGGGTGCGTTATTATGAACCTGAGGATAAAAGAATGTCTATGGTATGAAAGAATCATGACAGTCCACCACCTGAGGGGCGAAGGTAGTTAAATCCATTTGAAAAATGATGTGTGTCGTATTCATGGATAGTGATCTATTTGAAAAGTGATGTGTGTCGTATTCATGGATAGTGATTCTATTCCACATGGTACCAGTGCCCGCAAGGTAAAGAAGCATTTGCGTGGAAAACAATTTCAAGATCACGAGGAGATCAGATACGCTATTCGAACTTAAATACTGTGTGGTTCAAAGAAGTGTATAAAAAAATAGGTGAAACGCCATCAATAGTGCATTAACTATGCAGGAGAATACTTCGAAAAGGAGTGAAAAGAAATGACGTAACGTCAATAAATTCTGGCTTTGACTTTTGACGTGGTCCGTAGGGCGATATGTGGTACTACTAGAAGTTTGCTACAAACCATAATCTTTAAGCTATTGGCGTCAAATTTTCAACATTTATTCTTGAATAATAGAAAAAGAATCTATGAACATTTGAATAAGATATGTCTTATGGTTTTAATACAGCGCAAAAAGTCCACGAATTAGTGGGACGACCCTCGTATAGTTGGATATAGTCAAGATTGGATGGTCCATTATACTGATCATACAGTAAAACCTGTGTCAAACGGCCACTCAAAAATAGGCAAAACAAAGATTTAATGACAAATGGTAGCTTAATGAATGTCAAAAGTATTGCAGAGTGCTCCCCTTGGAGCATTCTTCAATACTTTTGACCTGCATTAAGCGATAATTGGTCTTGAAAACCAATTTTCTGTCTTTGAGAGCGGCCATTCTATACAGGTTTTACTGTACATGTTTTTTATGCATTAACACATTCCAGGTCCACAGGAAGCTGTTTTATCAGGAGGTGGTTTGAACATGACATCGCTAGGCCATGTTCATTTTACTTGGGACTTAGTCTAATGTTAATGCAATGTAACAAACATGTTTGATCATTATTTTAATTTTGTAAAAATGCTGCATTGATAATGAAAATCCATTTTATTTCACTGGATCTCTGTACAAAATGATGTCAGCTCGTAAACTTTGAATCTCACAACTTCATTGACAAAAACCTCAACAAAATGGCCACTCTGGGAAGCAACAACCTTCTATGTGACGTCATGCTTCTCAAGTTTAATTTCAATTACTCTTAAGAACATTTAGATTGTTAATATTTTGTATGCATACTGCAAATTTTAAGGTTTGAATTTCTAAAGTTCAGGATTTTTTTGAATTTTAACCTTTCATCCATGATATGTTCTGGTCTGATTTCTGATTCTTGGTATAGTGTGAAAGTCAGCCTCAAACTACTGAATAAGGCAGGTTATAATAGCTTCTCTGATTTAACTTCAGTTTATCTGAAGACAAATGACCAATTAAACTAGATTTTTTTTTGTATTTTTGTATGCAGTAATGATGGAAGTTTCAAGATTTTAATTCTGAAGTTCAGGATTTCTAAATTTTGGACTTTCACCCACAGGCCTATAGCTAAGAGTGTGTACCAAAAAAAACAATTTTCTTATTTCACAACCAAAACATATGTTGTGGGTACTCAAAAGAACCGTCTCAATGACACGGTTCTTTTGAGCACCCAAAACATATGTTAAAACTAATGGGTAAGAAAATATGTACAATTTTATGCTCAAAAATTATGTTTATCTAAACCTTTGTTCACCTATATAATATGATATGATCTGGTCTGGTTTCTTTTAGGGTGAAACAGGCTATAGTGAAGAAAGAAGTCACTACGACCCAGCTGAAACAACAGTACCAGGCTGCACTGAAGAGAGCTGATCACCTTGAGGGCTTACTGCAACAACAGAGGAAACAGTTGCTGGGGAAATAGACGAGCTGTGATATATTCCCAGATATTTCTGGAACTTTTCAGTGATGATACACATGCAGTACTGTAAAACCTGTGTAAAACGGCCACTCTAAAAAAGACCAAAAATTGGGTTTCAAGACCAATTATCGCTTAATGCAGGTCAAACGTATTGCAGAATGCTCCAACGGGAGCATTCTGCAATACTTTCGACCTTCATTAAGCTATCATTTGTCATTAAGAGCTTTGTTTTGTCTATTTTTGAGTAGCAGTTTTACACAGGTTTTACTGTATTGTGGAGCGCAGTCGCTCAGTTGGTAGAGTGTTAGCCTGGGGGTCAAGGGTTGCCAGTTTGAGACTTATCAGAGAAACTGTGTTGTGTCCTTGAGCAAGACACTTTATAAGTTGCGCAGGAAATTGCCAGACTTGACTAAAAATTGTTGATTTGGATGTAAAGCATCAACACAAACACCAACACCAGGCTATGTCAGGTCCTACTTAAACTTTTTCCCACCATTTACAGTAGGCGTCGTATACTTAATTATCTGCTTATACTGTTCGGAAGCCTATATTGCAAACCGTGGGGGGGGGGGGGGGGGTAAGGGCCTGCATTAATCTGACACTAGGAAGATTTATTAGCATTGAGAGATAGGAGCTTGACATAACTGTTGCCATAGCAACACTGCATTTTTGTATCAAACTAATCACTGTTTAGGATCAGCCATGATTATACAACACAGAGGTTGTTAATGTGCCAATACTGATATTTTTAAGTTTAATATTTTATATGTCTTGTACGATAAAAGATTCAATTTAGTCTATCTTTGGGATCCATGTGAATGACCTAAGGGTGCCTATGGTAAACTGGTCATTTTTCCATGATTTATAAAATTGTATACGAGGGCTGTTCAAATATGAATGTAAGTAGCTTCATAACGTTCTTCACATATATGCTATGACAAAATGTCATACCTTTATAGAAAGAACTTTTTATCGCCTTTAAAATGGCACCAAACATAAAGAAACACTCTCTATATTTCTCGAGTTACAGACCCTTATATAAGGGACATTCCTGTATTCTGAAGTTTTTCTGAATCAAATTGCAATGCACGTTTTGGTACATGTGCGGATAAAGTGTCATATCTTTGTCAGTTTTAGACAAAACGGCACCAAATTTTAGATGCAAGTTTAAGTAACAATCCAAAAGTTGCTTGCATGAAAAAGTTTATATAATCCTGTTTTTATCTCGAATAAACAGGCACGTTTGTGACGTCATTTATTTTATGATACACGTCATTTTGAGTTATCTACTGGTGATGTTATAATGAACATCGCTGTGTCGTTTTCTTTGCGTTTTGCTGAAAACATGCTTAATATGTCATAAGGAAGTTTTCAAAACGCGCCGTCCTCTATTTACAGAGTTATGACATTTTATATCATTTTTAAGCATTTTTTCTGCGTCTTAATGACGTGTTTACATTATTTAAAATATTTTCAATTTGTCAGTTATCAAGACCAGGTGAGTAATGTTATTGTAAATAATGCCTATAGTGGTCAAACTTAAAGTCTATGTTCATATTTAGAACAAAGCCGCAATGTTATGACAAAACAAATTAAGCATCAATTCTATAACCCCTTCACTTAAGGCATTTTTGACTTAATAAAAATGTTTTTCAGCGTTTAAAAGATACCCACTGTCCATTAGCATTGTGTCGTAACAAATTATTATGAGCGATCAACATGTTGTCTTTGAGTTAAAACTAGTTTAAATGTTGTTTCGTGCATTTTTTTAGAGATAAGTTTAGCTGAAAACTGTAAGGTGGAGTTTTGTTTACCATTTATTTGCAAACATAAAGAGACTTTAGTGAAAACGATTCGTTGTAATTTAACAAAAGCAGGTCGGATATTCGCAACTTTCACAGAATCATTATATAAGAGTATGGGGAAACGTCCTTTTAATTTTTAATAAATTTCACCTGTTTATCGAAGAATTACGTGCTCGTCTATATCACTGGTATATGTTCGAAGCATTGGGTTTGTTAGTATACTAACGTGACCCTCATTCAAAGGGCCATAACTCAATAAGTATACGGTATTTTTCTTTAGGTCCGGTGCCAGTTTAAAGGTGACATATAGTCCTTTATAAAATCGTTTACCATTTTGTCGTAGCATATATGTGAAGAAAGTTATGAAGCCACTTGCATTCATATTTGAACAGCCCTCGTATTGCTTTAAACCTGGGCATAGCCTTATAAAGAGACTTCCAATAGTTCTTTATATACTTATATCATCCTATTGTACTCCGAAAGACCAAAACTTTTTAAAACACTTCAGCACTTAGAGTCCAAAACTTGATATAGCTTTCAGAAGGTCCACGCTATAGTATTTATAATGAAATTTTGTGGCCTTTCTGAGTGTTATAGGAATACATTCATGCATCTCCCTGACATGTAAACTTAGAAAAAAGTTGTCTACACAGATTAATGATATAATTATTACAGATAGTTTTGTTTTCATATTTTTATTTACTCTATAGTAAGCTTCTGTTTCTAGTACCATTTTGTTTTTATTTGTATAGATTTAAAGATTATCAAGTCTTTACTGGGTTGAAAACAAAGTTCGTTGCCTGACAAATATAAGCAACTTCTATAGTTGTTTTTCATTTGTTTTCATTAGTAAATTCTCACTAGAAGTGTTGTAACATTAAGTATAGGTTATAGATCATATAGGATTAAAATTCCACATCATTGGAAACATTTTGACGGTTGTAATCAACAAAAAGATGTGTTGATCAGCCTGCATAGTTTGTTTGAGCGCATAGAGCACAGTTTGATAAGCCTTATTTAGCTTGCTGTTTAGATATGGAAAAAAACCTAGTATAACTAGCTGAAGCGGAATTGAATATTTGATATATTGAATCCAAATAACCATAATTTGTTTGCTTTATTTTCTAGCAAAATCTACTTAGGGGTACTTTAGAGAACTGTTTTTATGATACCTGCAATACATAGTTTGATTAGGAAATAAAGAAAACAATCTATTTGGGAGGGGTTGGTGCAAATATATGCAATTTTCAAGATTCAAATTTCAAAACAGGTAGTCTCTATAGCCGAGCAGGCTGATTTGAATCATACCAGGAATGATAAAGACAAACTTTCTCTTGATGTGGATAGAATAGAATAAGCAGCATTTTCTATTTTATTAGTTATGACAGTATTGTTTTGTTGCATATCAGCTTTTTTTTGTTTGCTTCATTGCTTGTCCGTCCAATGTTTTTGTATATTATTTATTTTTTTCACAACAAGAGATCTGTTATAGACTAGACTGTGATTTAAGTAGAGGTTAGGTTGAGACCTGAAGATTTTGGCAGCTTTTCATGTTTATTTTACTACTTTGAAAACATGGCAAGTTGGCAGTTAATGAAAAAGAAAAAAAAAAGATTTAACAATAGAGCACTTATTCTATTTAGTATTTACATGTATGTCTGTCTCAGTTATTTAGGGGATAACTGTATTTTAAGTTTTCATTAAGGGAGGTATATTGTCAGATATACAGTCCGAAATTTAGTTTTATGGCAACGCGCAAGCAGAGTGGTAAAACATGATTTCCAACCATACGTCCAATGATAAACCTCCCCAAATGAAAATTTTGAACATGGTTTTCCCCATTCTTATGCACTTCTGCAGTTTTCTCTTAAATTGGAGTGCTGGAAGCCACATAAAACAGCTTATCATCCAACAAAATATGATGTAATTAAGGATGTTAAACTATTTCACAAAGAAGTTCTAGCGATAAGGCGTATGTTTTCCCTAGTTGATATGATTACAAACACCAAATTTTCAATTTGCCCTAATGTTTTTAAAATTGGTAAGGTTCAGCAGTAAAAATATACATAGTAAGCAACAAAATATGTTTCAAAGCGATTCACCATTTACAATACCGTGAAAACGTGCACTTTCTACTCCCACCCCTTATTTTACGTCTTTATACTGGGTGCCGTTTAGACTAGACTTTGAGTAAATACATTGCTAGTTTTAAAAAAGTAAAAGTGCTAAAATGTTAAGGATAGGAATGCTCTTCATTTCCCAAACCTTACCGTATTCCTTCTGCCCATGCGTACGAAATACATCTAAAAGTGTGACGTTTGTCATTTGAAAGATGAAACTGGTGTCTTTCAGTTTATTTTTAGATGCTTTCCCCCCCCTAGACCCAAAATGCCCTTTGGACAACATGTTGCTATAAACATTTACAACATATGTAAAGGGCATTTTGGGTCTAGGGGGGGAAAGCATCTATAAACAAACTGAAAGAGACCAGTCTCATCTTTCCAATGACAAATGTCACAATTTTATATGTATTTCGTACGCATGCGCAGAAGGAATACGGGAAGGTTTTGGAAATGAAGAGCACTCCTATCCTTAACACTATCCTTAAGCACTTTTACTTTTTTAACACTAGCAATGCATTTACTCAAAGCTTGGCCTAAATGGCACCCAGGATAAAGACGTAAAATGAGGGGTGGGAGTAGAAAAAGCATGTTTTCACGGTATTGTAAATGATGAATCGCTTTGAAACGTATTTTGTTGCCTGCTGTGCATATTTTACTACCAAACTACACCAATTCTGAAAACATTATGGCAATTTGAAAATTTGGTGTTTGTAATCATGTCAACTAGGGAAAATATACGCCTTATGGCTAGAAGTTCTTTGTTACATTATCCAATTAGACATCACAGTACAAAATCAAGTGCATTAGAAATTTGTATATATTATATGAGCTAGCTCATACTTATCACATATAATGTGTTCATCAAAGGCAGGGATGACACTGCACAAATGCATATTCAGGCCATAACCTTTTCTGCTTGCACACAGAGTGAAGATTTAGATGAATGCTCACTTCACTATTTAGCCTTCTAGCCCAACTAGAGAGCTGCACAGGCATCTTTAAAGACTGACTGAATGCATGTCACTAGTTCAACCGGGGGTTGTTCAGTAAAACCTGTCTTAAGGGGCCATTCAAAAATAGGCAAAACAAAGGTCTTAATGGCAAATGGTAGCTTAATGAAGGTCAAAAGTATTGTAGAATGCTCCCCTTGGAGCATTCTGCAATACTTCTGACCTGGCATTGTATGAATCCGGGTCGTTTCGCCCCAGATCCAGTTCGCCCCCTAGACGTTTCGCCCCAGCGGCGTTTCGCCCCAGGTCGATTCGCCCCTGGTCGTTTCGCCCCCGTAGTCGTTTCGCCCCTAGTCGATTCGCCCCAAGAAGAAAAATCACCCTTTTTTGTCGAAATCTATGTGAATAGTTAGTGCAAATATATTTGCACTGCTTTACGCCAGTAGTAATGTAGTTTAACGGTTAAAATCTTCAACACTTTTGGGTGGATAAAGATTATGTGCACATTTTTTTCGCATAAAGCTATTGTGCCAGTTCATGAGAATTTAATACTTATCGCATATATGCGATTATACCTAAATTAATATCAATACTATTACCTCTCAAGTCAAAGATGTTTATTGATATAACTAAAGCTAGGTCTAATGTTTGGCCATAGTCTCCAGCTAAATACATACGTTTTATGTGCGATCAACATGAACTCTGTAGATGAGTTTATGTCATTGTATCAAATGCTTTTTGGTTAAGGTAGAATTTCCTAGGGGTTTGAGGTCTGAAAATTATTAGTTCTCGTCATGTAGACCATTTTAACTATCGCACATGCCGTTTTAATATCGCACAATCCGTTTTCAGCATTATAAAGATAATGCAAACATATTTGAAATTGATTACATTCATTTCATCTAACTAAAGCAATATCATAATTTGCAATTGTGACAAATCATGCTGAAGACATTACATGGCAAAAGTGTTTCCATGTCTCTTTCCAATGGGTCAAACGGATAACGATAAGTATACACAAATAATGACAAGATAACACTTTTCATCAATTAACTCTTTACTAATTGCAAACATCCAATTCACATCCAATTACTTTAACTGGTTGATCAGTCCCTTTTCTTAATGCAATGGGCAGATCAGTGCCGCCCTGCGTATTGGCGCAGGGGTGAAGGAAATACAAAATTAATTTTTATGCTATATTTGACTAATATCTTTTGTAAGCATTGCATTTTGAACCCCCCAAAAATGCCCCGAGCCTACGTATGTATGAAAATACTAGAGTACCCCCCCCCCCTGTGAGCTGACCCCTGAAGATATGTTTTCTCGTGGCGCGGGTTTGGTGTACATAAAGCCGCTTTACAGCCACGTGCTGGTGATTGGTAGGGTGTGAAAAACAGTATTTGGTACCTAATCAATGATGAATATGTGATTGTATTAATTGAGCTGTAATAAGAAATTAACATTGTCTGACAGTGTAAAACTTGAATAATCTAAAAAAAAATAGTACAATCTTATTAAAGAAAATTCGGAAACGCAATGTAATAAACTGAAATCTCTCTGGGTTTATAACTGATTAACCCTTAAAGCGCCAATGAAAAATGCATCTGAAAATGTCGTCTGTTGAAGTCGTCTGCTGCAAATGATTGCCTAACATTACTGACGAATTAAGTATAGAAGCAAACAGCGTGGGCCCAGAACAGACTGCTCCTTTAGGAGCAGTCTGATCTGGGTCCACACTGTTTGCCATAGCGGCATCTTTAACATTTCAGCAGACGAGAAAAGCAGACGACTTTTGTTGGGATTGGCGCATTTTAAAAATAAACCCGGCTTGGTTCTTTAATTTAGAAAGTCCATGTGATTCTCTCATCATACAGTCTCATCTGAGTCTTCGCTACTTGCTACTTAAATGACTCCAAATTTGCATTTCGTTTTGCCGTCTGCTGACCTATTTTTAAATGAATACTAATATTTTAGTGCTAGTTGAAAAAAAAAACAAACACTGCGTGCTATCATAACAGACCTATGTCCAAAATTCAAAACTCTGTGTATACGACCAGCGAAGACCCTGCGGAGCCGTCATTATATATAAAGGTCTAGGATATTGGAACAGGCAGATCCGAAACTCCCCTAATCGCAGCCTCACTGGTGCAAAGTGTTTTTTTTTTAATGTTTGAACAGGCTGGTCCGAATCTCTCCTTATTGCAGATAGCAAAACTGCATGTGTTGATTTGGTCGTTAAAGCAGGCTATTCCGAACATCGACCCATACGGAGAAGAAAATTAGGGAACTGGCCACAGCTGGCCAGAACCTCATCCGACCGCAAATACTATGTATGGCTTGTTAGGACCTAGAGTCTACCAAAGGTCATGTACGAGTTGACCAAAAATGGGTACGAGTTGACTTAGGTACGAGTTGACTAGAAACCTACTGAAGCGTGTTCATCGTTAGAATTAAATTATTATCATATATAATAATGCTTTAAATCAAATATCTTGATGAAGTGTATAACAGCTTAAAGGGATTACAAAAAGTGGGGCGAAACGACTAGGGTAAAAAAGTGGGGCGAAACGACTAGGTTTTGGGGGCGAAACGACTAGGGTGTAGGAGTGAAACGTCTAGGCATCAAATTTGGGGCGAAACGACCAGGTGCGAAACGACCAGGGGCGAACTGGTCTTGGGGCGAAACGACTTGTTACCGCATTGTATGACTATTCTTTATATCACCCTTCTTGGCTTGTGTATCACCTTGTTGCATATTATTATCACCTTTCTTCATATCAAATCTCTTAGCTTCTTTACTATTTTGTTTCACATCACTTTTCTTAATATCATCTCTCTTAGCATCTTTTTCATTTTGTTTCACATTACCTTTCTTAATATCATCTCTCTTAGCATCTTTATCATTTTTTTTCACATCACTTTTCTTAATATCATCTCTCTTAGCATTTTTTTCATTTTGTTTCACATCACCTTTCTTATTTTCACAGTCCTCTCTCCTCTCAATATCAACACATTCTGAACTTTTTGACTTTTTAGTCTCTTCACTTATGTTCATTTTCTTATTATTTTTCTCATTATCTTTACTACCCTGTCCTGATACTTTTCTTTTTCTTGTTTTTATCTCTCTTTTGTCAGTATCAACATCTGTATGACACAAGTTCAATGGCTCTTCTAAACTCTCTTCCTTTTCGCTTTCTGATTCTGAATCACTGCCACTGCAGCATGTGGAGCAGTAAGAACTTGAAGATGATGGCTCGGACCCAATAATACATGTCTATTGGGTCCGAGATGATGGGGAACTGAAACACACAGGCGAGCTTACCGTACACGGACAGGGGACTCAAATGTAACCCCAGCAAGTTGTAGATCATCTCTGTGTTCTGTTGTAGTCTCTGAGGATGCTGGCTCTTCAAGTTGAATATCATCCACATAGTTGTCCAGATCTGATTTATATGAATATTGTGATGACTTTGCACTAGTTGTATTGTAATTATTACACGAAAATTGTGGATGATTAGATTGCCTTCTTGGTAGTGGTACTTGTTGGGGGTATAGCCCTTCCAGTCTAGACCTATGAAAATTTTGATGAGGTAGGTCTCCTGGTTGTGGAAACGCTCTGTTTTCTACCGGGACCGCCTCCCAGAGCAGTGGAAGCTTTGTACGGTAATACTCCTCAAGTTGTTGTTGAGCTTCTACACCCCTGGCACCTGTCTGACGATGGAAGAGTAGCATCTCGTCTCTACCTGCTCTACAGCTGGCGTGTTTACCCGCTCTGTTATACACTCGGTTACAAATATTACATTTGTAGGCAAATCCCCCATGTTGCTCCTCAAGGTGTCTGGTAATATCAATATCTAGTCTTGAAGAATCTGTCCCCACAGACTTTGCATAGGAACTGTGTGTCCTGTAAGTATAAAAATTGCATGTCTTAAGTTTTATGTCTTATTCAGCTGAGTTTAATTAGCGTACCCATATATGCTTTTGATTGGGTATTCTACTTCTTATTGGCCTTCATGGTACAGATAGTTCTTTGAAACAGGTGTTATGTATATGCAGCCCACGTGCATATACATGCAGTCCGTTGCTTATAGAACAGCAGCCAGCATTTTATTTTATTTTTTTATTTTTTTTTTTAATATACTACAAAACAAGATTAACAAATGGTGCAGCTGTCTGTTTGTTAATAAGTATCGTGGTTTTAACGCCATAGTTTTAAACCATTTCATTTTGCCTGAACCAAGTTGGTTTATTTTCACCCTGATATTTCTTTAGACGATCATAATGGACCACCTTTGATTTACCCCGAGGATTCTCTTGAATTCTGTACAGAACATCTGTCAATTTTCGGTGATTATGTATGGTCCCTTCCATGGTCTTTGAAATTTCAGGCTTAGGCCTACTTTTCTGACTGGATTGTGGAACCACACGCAATCTCCGACTTCAAACTCTGTGAAATTTGCATTTCTATCATAATTTTGTTTCATGCGATTACTGGCTATCTGCATGTGCTTACGAGCAAAGTCATGTATGGAGACCAATTGTTTCTCTAACTGATATGCATAGTCGCTTTCACAGACACTGATTCTTGTTTCAGGAATCCCTAAGGCTAAATCAATAGGTAATCTGATCTGTCTCCCCAACATCATTTCACTAGGAGATACCCCCAAAGTTGAATGTACTGAGCTTCTAAAAGCCATCATAAGTAATGGTAAATATACATCCCAGTCTTTTTGATTTTGAGACACGTATGCAGATAGCATGGCCTGCACACTGCGACACGCTCTCTCAATCATTCCGTCTGACTGGGGTCTACCGGGGGTTGTTCGAGTTTTCTGTATGCCTAGTAAGTTGCAGACCTCCTTAAATACGGACGATTCAAACACAGAGCCCTGATCACTGTGTAGCTGGGTTGGTACTCCAAATACTGAGATAAATCTTTCAATTAATTTTGTTGCTATGGTTTTAGCATCAATACTAACTAAGGGGATAGCATCAAGCCACTTGGTAAAATAGCAAGAAACCAGGAGTAAGTATCTTGATTTATTCACATCAGTACAAGGTAGGGGCCCCATTAGATCTATAGCAATTCTCTCTAATGGATACCCTACATTGTATTGTTTCATCGGTGCCTTGGCTTTTCTATAGGGTTGTTTCCTTGAGGCACAAGTGTCACACACCTTGCACCAATATTCAACATCTTCTCTATAATGATTCCAATAGAACCTTTAAAAGTTTTCTGCGGACCTAAATGACCTGCAGTCACTACTGAGTGTGAAAGTGCAAAGGCTGTCTTTCGTAGGCTACCTGGTAATAATATTTGGTGAAATATCTCGCCGGGCCTGTAAGGTTTTTCAGATTTCCTATGTAGGATGTCATTTATAAGTAGTAAGGACTCCCATTGCCCCCAATAATTTTTTAATTCTAAACCATGTGAGGCCACATCTTGCCAGACTGGCTTACGACCCGAGATTTTCCATCTTTTTACAAGGCCAATTATGGGGTCATTATCCTGCTCGACCCTCATATTTTCAGATTCCAGGCTATCTATATCAATAATATCAGTCTGTCTGACTGCTATCTCTTCTGACAGGGGTTTGAGATAGTCGTCCATGTTTTGTCCCTCCTGACAACATAAATAGTCCTCAGTATAACCCATTTCGGGTTGTCTTGAAACTAGGTCTTCATCTATCAGATTCCCAGCAGACACAGAAGCTTCATGCAATATTTCAGGGAAAGCTGAAGATTCAAACAGATGACCTGTGTATGGGTCTTCAGGCCGATCAACAGACATTTTCGATCCATACTTGTCAAGCTGTTGTGTGGTTAGCTCGTCAGCCTGGTCAACAAAGTACATTGCTTCTGAAAGAATATGCACTTTTCTGGGCTTAGTTTCAATTTTGCAGCACTGAGCCTTTTGAAAAACTTCCCATAAGTTTTCTAAGTGTGTTTCAAAGGTCTTTCCATAGACTATGATATCATCTAGATAGATCAACAAGTTTTTGTTGTTCAAACCACCCTCTCCATTAACCGCTCAAACACTGCTGGGGAGTTTGTACTTCCACTGCCAGAGCCCTCCACTAGGTACACAAAAGGCTGTTTTGGGTCGGTCCTGCATTTTAATACCAATCCGCTAAGTAAATCTAATGTAGAATACCAGGTAGCCCCACCAAGTGCATCCAAAGAATCATCAATCCTGGGTAGGGCTTGAGAATCTTGAATAGTCACTTTATTCAATTTCCTGTAATCGATACAGAAACTTATACTGCCATTTTTCTTAGGGACAATAATGATGGGTGCAGACCATGGGCTAGTAGAGGGTTCGATCAAATCTTTCTCAGCCATCAATTTGATCTCATTTTCTGCATCTTGTCTCTTTGCTAGAGATAGTCTATAAGGTGCCTGCTTTATTGGTTTTGTTCCGGGTACTAAGTTTATTTCATATTCAACCAGATTAGTACGGCCTAAATCATGTGAGGAAGAAGAAAATGTACTCTGACATTTTAATAAAAGCTGCTTAAACTCCTCTTTTTGATTAAAATCAAGATTTTGAGTGCTTTTTGCATAGAGCTCTTCAAGATACTCAGGGATTTCATTTGCAGGGCTTGAATGTTGCTCATTTGGAACAGTTTGAGTGGCATTAACTGAAATGAGCTCCTCTGAGTCCAGGGCTTCATAGGTAGCCACTAAGGTGTGTTTATTTAAGGTCACACTTTCATCATAAGGATTTGCTATGCGAAGAGGTATAGTCCCATCTGATGGACTCACCAATGCTTTGGCCACAAGCAAACCCTTTTTATGTAAGAAGTTAGTGTCAACCTCAATCACGCCTGAGCCACGTCTATCTATTATGCCCGTAGTAAAACCTTGGACCAACATCTCTGTCTCAGGTGGAATAATGCAATATTCTGGCACAAATACCCTGCAGCAGGTGGGCTGAGCATCCCTACTGCTTGCAAAACATCTGATTTTATCATTTCTGATCTTCAGGCAATTCTGAGTCAGCATAAGATCACAATTGTGATCTCTCAGAAAATCCAGGCCTAAGATGCCCTCATTTTCAATATCGGCAAAAAGGATATTTATCGGAAGACTCTAAGCCCCTATCTCCAAATTTAGAACAGCCTATCCAATAAATGGAGTCGTCTCCCCAGTGACAGTCAAAAGTTTCTTATTGGTGGACTGAACAAGGTTGTGAGCTTCGGCTGAAACCTTTTCATAAACAATTCTGTTCAGTATAGAGACGTTGGACCCCGTGTCTACCAGAAATGTGAGTGGTACATTTTCTACTTTTGCACAGATAAAATAACCCTCTTCAATACACCAATTATGTCTCATAGCAACTGTTTGGGTCCCTTCTAATTCAGCCTGGATTCGGACCCCTGATTCGGCTGATGACAGTTTTCCGACTGATACCGGTTATTATAGGATTGGTGGTTATGCTGATTATGGTTGTTATGGTAGTTATTTCTATACTGCTGATTACCCCGATAATTATTTTGTCTCCCTTGGTTTCTCTGATTATTTGAGGGGCCTCTATAATCATTTCTATGGTTATTGTATTGCCTACCATTTTGATGTTGAGAATTACCATTCCAGTTATTATATGAGGGCCGATTTTTATCTTTGCACAGGTCATCCACGCGCTTTTGTAAATGATCAATATTTCTGTCAAGGGAGCTGACCATATTCAATACATTTACTTGATCATCATGATCAACCTGTCGTTCGATTTTCCCAACAAGCCGTGAACGTTGTCGATCGAATATACTATGTGCTTCCAATCGGACAGCCATAGATTCCACTTCACTAAGTGACTTTGGCCCCACTTCGCGAATACGTAAGCGTATGTCTGTATCTACCAGAGAGTCTATAAAATGGTCAAGTGCTAAAACCTCTATCATTTCGAGTGATGCATTTGGATAGGCCTGCCGAGAAAGCTTTCTGATTGACTGTGCTAATTCAACTATACTTTCAGTTTTACCCTTTACTTTGGATTTTAACTGTGCTCGATAAACTTCCGCCCTATGTTGCGATCCATACCTGACTGTTAATTTTTGCACAAGTGTGTCTTAGTCTTTACGTTGCTCTTCGGTCAGTTCACTTAGTAATGAACGAGCATTACCAGTCAAACTATTCGCTAAATATATAGATTTTTGCTTATAATTCCACTCATTGATTTCAGTAGTTATGTTAAATTGGGCCAAATAATCCTCAAAATCATCAGCTGGAGTGCCCGATAAGCTTGACAGAATTATCTCCCCTAGCCAAGTTAAAGTCTGAGACAACTTTCCGGCCTTCACCATGACCGGCTAAATTGGGTGCTGAATTTGTATTTCTGACATCATTTGTACATGATTGTAACTGGTAATGAGTTGCTGAAACACTTCTGGGAACTGGATCCTGAACTGCAGTTGCAGTTCTAGGAAAAATATTATTATTTGTAGTCTCAGATGTTGCAGAATGTTCAAGAACTGTCGTTTCTGCCATAGGTTCAGGAATATGTAACACAGATGTAGGTATTGGCTGTTTATTATTATCATTTACATTGATGCTATCCAGGGAGGTAATTCTGTGGGAACCTTCACCAGTAATGTTTTTCGAATTCTCATGCACCTGTGACTCCAGCCTCTCAATACGGCTACTAACATCACTGAACTGCTGTTGCATATGATTGCTCATATCAGTAATACTATTTTTGACTTGTGTAGCAATTTCTGTCATATGTTGTTTTAGTTCAGACTCCATGTGTGACATATCTTGAGCATTTTCAAACTCAAAAGAGTTATTTGACTCATTATCCTCAAAATCCTCTCGTTCTACTGATGGTTCCAAAATAGTAGGCTCATTTTCATTATTCTCAGCCATGTTGAATAACTAAGAAAATGACCTTGTATTTGTATTAGTATGGTTCTTGTCTTTCACCACAAACCACCATACACTAGGATTTGATCTTATTATTCTGTTTTTCAAGCAAAATCAGTCCAAATCAATCAAAATTCTTCACAATAATCCAGAATGATCTGTGGTTATCAATCTGAACCAAATAGATCTGATAAATTAAATCCAAAATCCTGCACATTCTGATTCAATCCAAAAATCCTAAATGATCCCACTTCTGACACCAAATTGTAACAACCTCGGTCTCTCAGCCTATCAACCTGTCAGGATTCAAGGCCGCGGTCTACTGGGTGAGTCTAGGTTGTGTACAATGAATGGTGGGTTCGCCTGGGTCGGTAGGATTGTGGTGAATAATGAGAAAGAACAAGGAACAAGATTTAAATCAACAATAGTTTAACCCAATATTGATTGTTATTGCTACAAAATATTGTCACACAGGATCAACTATCAGAACATATAATAATAATAATCAAGCATATAATTTGGCTGTCTGAGATTTGGGGTCACAAGTGCACGGAGACTGTTATTAAAAGTTGTTATCCAGCATAATATTGATCTATCAGTCTACATCCAAGGCAGTAGAATAACTGAGAGACGTACTTTGACGTAGGACAATAAATCAATGAATAAACAACACAGCAACTTTATATACAGTATAATATTTTGAGGGCAGTCACCCCTAAAGTCTTATGCTTTAACGCCTTCAAGCCTATGCGCCTATGCCTTCAAGCCTATGCGCCCACACCTTCACCCAAACGCCCCAACATGTCAGCACATTAATGGTGTTTTATAATAACAAATGTAACGGAGATCTGTATATTATTCAAATATTTTATTCAAAAATTGATATTTTATCATAGCTAGATTTATTTTCAAACATTAATACCATGAAAACTGGTATGACCAGCATATATAGAGATGTAGTGGGTGCCTCTAGCAGCTCCTTCCCCTACCCCATGCAAAAATATGTACGGTAAATAAATACAAAAGATTGCCATTTAAAAAGTTCTTTGGATTGGAACTCTGGTTGTGATGGCAACATACAGCTCCCATAGAAGTATGGGAAAAATGTAAAAAAAAAAAATTCTTAAACTGCATGTGGCCCACAGCTTAAATATTTAGTATGTAGCATTGTCTAGTAGTGGTCTCCAACATTAATCCTACCAACCCTAACAAAGGGTCTAAATTGGCCACACCCTGAGGATCAATAGCTCCTATAGACTTAAAATGGTGAAAACTTACAAAATCCAAGGATTGAACCTGCAACCCCTGGTTTACAAGGCGAGTTGTTTATCCACTATCCATCAGTGACTCCTACAAGCTCATGAGATAATAAGAATCCATCATGAGGGAGGGGTTAGAGAAATCGGTCCTGAGGATCACCGTTTGGCATCATTAGGCTTGACAAGTGATGACAAAATTAATGGTGATGGAGAGGGACGGAATTTTCTGTCCCATCTGAAAAGGAATAATGGATTCTTTTTCTTGCTCACCATTAAATACCCCGTTTTATGTTTAAAAAGGCTCCAAGAAGTTGTTGTACCCTGAGATGAGACATGACATGATTACGTCACTTTAGCATAACAATGACATCTGACACTTAGTGTCAATGCGCGTGAGTTCCAATACAACCAATGTACAGCCCTCTGATAGCCTGGGTAAGATAAGATTTTTTTATCCCAGAGTAAAATCTTAGATGTTTTTATTCAGTGTGCAAGAAAATGAATTCTTG